>MDKI01063295.1:0-36872 GCA_005239505.1 Nicotiana paniculata | reverse complement strand
TCATACTCTGATTTTTACTGTAATTTAAATCGAAACTTGGAAATTTTGAGGAGTTGATTATAGCTGATATCTGAAAATAATTATCCAAGTTATTTTTATTTACTGTTGCAAGTTACTGGTTATTTATTATTATTATTATTATTATTCTTTCTTGCTTTATTATATATTGTTCATAGGTTATATTGTTAAGGCCCCGCCGTAGCCTCATCACTACTTCATCGAGGTTAGGCTCGATACTTATTCAGTACATGGGTCGGTTGTACTGATACTACACTCTGCACTCTTTTGTGCAGATCCAGGTACCAGCCAAAGTTAGGGGATTTTAGTAGCTGACATCATCGTTCGGAGACACGAGGTAGATCTGCTAGCGTCCACAGATTTCTGGAGTCTTCTCTTTACTTTATAGACGCTGTTTTATTTTTTTCAAAACAGAGATATATTCTTTCAGACCATTATTTGTAGTATTCTTAGTAGTTCGTGAATTGTGACACCAGACCCTGGGTAGTTATATAGTTAGTTTTAGTTCGTGGTTCATTTCATCATATCAAATATTATTCCTGATTACATTTGTTGGAAATTATTAGATTTAGTATATTTTAAATTGTCTCATTGTGTTTAAGTAAATATTCAAAGGAAAATGGCTGATCAAGTTCTAACATTGGCTTGCCTAGCAAGTGTGGTGTTAGGCACCATCACGATCCCGTGGGTTGGGAATTTTGGTCGTGACAACCTCATACACCTTGCTATCATGGTCATGTTGTATCTTGTATGTCACTAGTCCATAACTATGGGGTATTATAGCTTGGACTGTATTTTATCCCTAAATGTCAAACTTCGACGAAACTCATTTTCTTTTATTCGTTTACCCTTTAACCTTCACGAATTTACTTACCACTTGTTTGAAATAACATAATACTTATAACTTCAAAAATAATCTCATTCCCGAGCTTATATTAATTTACTCATGGCGTACTTTCATGTACGAAAACATGGGGTGTAACATCATTTCCCCCTTTGGAACATTCATCCTCGAATGTTGACTGGTGCACTTATCATTTTCATAGCCTATGTCTTCCGAATACTTTATTACTCTCCGTTCCATCTAGGCAATTGTTCTGTAAATAAATCCAAAGGTCGGGGCATTCCCCCTTTAAGCTTCTTTCTCACACCACGACTTGTAGTTGGAATCCTTCTAATCTCGTAACTGTTGCTACCTTCTATAATGCAGCTTGTACGACTCTAACTTTGTATATGCGCTTATACGACTCTTTCTCTCCTCTTTTCCTCCAGCTTTTAGCCAACCTCTAGGCCTCACTTTGTGAGCATATACAAGATTATGTCAAGCTATCCCTTTGGGCATCTATAGGTATATTGAATTTCTTTGCTCGGTACTTTGTCAAACTTATAAATATTGTTATGTCTTATTTCATAGATCCGCTTATCCATTCGTATGACTTTACTGCATCTAGGTAGGTCATACTATACCATAACTCTTACTTCAATTTATCGTTACTGAGGCCCGCAACCAACTCTAGGTTACCCTCGTTGTTTATCCTTAAGACTAATGGTCTAATCTCATCTCCTACTGTTGAAATTTTATCCATCTATTGTTGATTTACCTTAATGTTGATTCATGATCTACCACTGATAACTTGATTTTTTTATGTAACACTGCCGCTAGGGCTCGCGTCTCATCGGGGACATCTGGAGTAATTAGTTTGATCCACCTAGGGGTGATACTATACTTCCATAACCGTACTTTATAGCATCCCAATGTGATTCATCCTATGGGGGGTTATTCTAATCCCGTAGAACTCATGAAAATTTCAAATCATTACTCAAGCGAAATCCCAAACGTCATCCTTTATTCATCACAATTTCACCCTCATTCTGCTACCAAACAACATCCTATCTCTTCTAAATGCTACTAGTCTTAGACTTCTTTGAGTTCATTCAGGCTTTATTGAGCTTTCTATAACTTAGAGTAACCACCAGCGTCTTTGTTTTCACAGGCTTAATCCCGAGGACTTATCTATTTTCCTCACCTCCTCACTTGCCTTCTTTTAATCCTTACTCTTGTCTTTCTAAAACCTTGTCGTTTTATCATACTTTAGTTTGCGACCCATACATATCCATTTATACTACTCGTAGCCCTCCTTCAACTTCCTTGCACCATAGATTTCCTTATGTTATCCTGGAACATTAAGCGAAACATCACATCGTCTCTAACTCTTCTTTATTCTCTTAAAATAGACCTCTCGGTGCGCAGCACTTCTAGTCTTTTACATGAAGTATGGACCACTCTCATCCTTCTATACTTGAGTATTTCGTACATTATTCACTTTTACCTTACTTTAAAATATCACCTCACATTCTTCTATCTCTTTCATAACCTCTCTCCCACATAAGTATAAATAACATCTACCATTTGAAGCTTTATTATAATACTTGCACCTCTGGTGCCAATACAATCTGGTGGGAGTTCCATACTGAATTCTTATGAAGCTGGTATTTTTCTAACTGGGTTTAGCCTAGAGCCGTTATAGAATATGGTTGTTATTCTATATCTCTTGCACCTCTGATATTAAGAGTGATTCTGCTATGTTCTCAATCATGATTCCTATAATTTCTAGTCCAAAAATTGGATTCCTGATTTACTTCGTTGATATAACTCTTTAGTTTCCTCCTTCTTCTGATCGGCCTTTATGTCGGCTTAAGTTATCTCCCGATCCGGGGTTCATGGTATTAGTTATTCTGTTATCCTTTCATGGGTGCTGAGGAATATGCATGATACTATCCTTTAACAATTTAATCCTTCGTTTATGACCTGGGTCCAATTCTTTCTTTTAACGTATACCAGAATCTTCTACGGCTGTATATGCTGCATGTATACAACTCCGAACCCTTAAGTGCGTTCATGACGTAACCAAATCTGGATCATTGATCGAATAATTCCTTTTGTTCCTTCTGAGCTTTCTTTAAATGTAAGCTATTACTTTTCCTGGTCTTTCTGCCCCCTTGTTGTGTGCATACTTAGTTCCCACGTCTACCAGAATTGTTGTGCAACTCACATGGTCTCGAATATTACTTTTGGTTTCATTTCCCGCTTATTAGCTCCGATAGGTGCCACTTTCTTATGGAGTGCATACAATGTTGTAGTGAGACTGCTACTACAAGACCATTTCTTCTTTAGTTACTATGCTTAGGTTGAAACCTTTTTTCTTATTTCCTCATCTAGAATTTTGTTATCGTACTTAGGGAGGACCCTCTGACTCTCGTAAATCTATGAGCTTATTATGGACCTTTTGATGTCCTTCCTTGCCTATAATCATCCATAGTTGCTTACCTCCGTGCCCTTGTGCTTGTAGGGTTGCTTCTGAACTTATATTTTGACTGCCTTCCCAGTGACACTTTCTTTAATCCCCGTAATACTTATCAGTATCTTTAACTACCTCGACTCCTATTTGAATGTATCTCAAGTATTATAATGACATTACTGTGAGGCTGAATTCTCCATGTTGGGGTTTACTACATTTATCTTTACATGATCTGTTGATTTGTCTGTAACTTCTTTTCTAGTCATGACTAGGCTCTTCCTGAATCAACTACTAACTACTCGTCGACCCATTCTCATATCCATATTCCGCGTAATCTTTCTTGGGTTATTTCCTTGTCTTAACTTACCTCACGTATTGATTCCTTATCTATCAATAACATCCCGGGCAGGAACCCTTACTCGCCTTACGGTAATCCTTCTGTACCAAGGATAACAAAATTCCTCACTCGCGATGGTGACACTTAGTGCAACTGGCACATACAATCCCTCAAGCTTAAATTTTCTCATATTGCTTTCTTTAGTGAAGCGTCTCCCTGAATGAACTTTCTATGAATTCGTGATGGATCTTCTTCTGTTGTCCATTCTATAGTTGCCGGAATGCAATCTGAAATTCTCATAATGCTGACTATTATCAAATCACTCAGTTCTTAATTCATGTTTAGTTTATCTTGTTCACCAGTCCATACTGATTTCTATTACTCAAAAGTCTAACTTTTCCTTCTTTTAATCACGTTAGAGTCGCGAACTTGTTTCTCAAAATGAGGATGTAACTATATGGCCCATATTCTTTTGTTGTCTTAAGGCCCATCACCTCTCATCTTTTTCTTCATTTGACTATAGATTCTATAACACTCTACCTTTGCCATCCATGTATCATATCTCACTCATAATGCTTCAATATCCCTCTTAGTACTTCCCTGCTAATATTTCTATCTATCACTTTATTCTGAAACTTTAACAAGACATTCTATCGCTTTTACCTCCCCTTGCCCCATCTACTGGCTCTTCAGGTTGCCTAATATTCTTTCTCTACTAGGGACGGGATCCATACTAAGGTGATATTTATCCCTTCAAGGATTCCAGTGCCTATCTTTGTAGCACTCATATCTAACTGTACTATTTTAGAGTACACCATCTGGGTATCTCACAAGGAGATCTATTAGCACATCTGCAATATCCTTTGGAAATGTCAACTAACGCAAACAATTCATCCACCATTTTGGGTCAGTCTAACCCCAGTCGGATCGTGATATTATGTCCTTCTCTTAAACCATATTTGTTATCCCCCATAGAGCAAAACTTAGATCGGTGTGGCCAATTATACATACCTCTGTTACTGTTGAAGGTAACTCAAAATGCTTATATCTCTCTTCCTGAATTGTATATAATGTTCATATCTACTAATTAGGTACCTCATACCCTTCTTCACCTTGCTTCTTTCATTTGTTGAAACTTGTATTTACCTTCTGAATCTTTCATTGCCTTTCATCATATGGGTGGATAGATATTCCTGCCTTAAGGCTCCTTTTCCAGAAGCTCACCAGGTTCTTCTGACTAAACTCTTTCACAACCGCATTCAATCCCTTACCAACCATCTTTCTAAATGAAGGCATCACCGTATTATGAATAAGGTTGAGTTTAGGAAATTGTGTTCTTACAACTGAGCTTTACCACACGATCTAGAGTAAGAAGAAAAAGTGACAGTTCTAAATGCCTTGTATCCTCCTACTTATAAGTGTGGTGCACGCCACACCCATAAACAAGACTCTACTAGACACGACTTGTAGACTCCCTAGGACAGAACTTCTCTGATACCACTTTTGTCACACCTCGAAATTGGAGGGCGAGACCGGCACCCGGTGCCCTACCTTTCCTTGCGTACCAACTTGCGACTAAGGGATTCTTAGCATATATTGTCATACTTTGGTCAATGGCCACATCGCAAAACAATTTCGATAACTGACTAAATCTCAATATAAAGCTGGGCCGACAAGGCCGTCATAACTACTACAACTGACAAATCAACAAAATGTACATAAAAGGCCTACAAGCCCAACATACAGCATTAACTGACAGGATATGTCTCAAGCCTCTACTGATGGATATACTATGATCGAAACAGGGCCCCGACCTACTCATAACATATATACATATATACAAAGATGTACGTAAAGCTCTAGACCCGGCAACTCCGAAAGGTATGGAGCTTACCGATCAAGCTGAACTTGGGCAATATCTACTGAGGAGGTCTACCCGTTTGTCTGTCTGAACCTGCATGCATGAAATGCAGCGCCCCCAGAAAAGGGGCGTCAGTACGAAATAATGTACCGAGTATGTAAGGCAATATACTGAAAGCTGAAACTGAACTGATAATATAATAGCTGAAAGCTTGGAGTCAAAGATGACCTGAAGATATGCTTACCTGCTGGTGCTGACTCCACTCTCTCAATATAGTAAGTAAAATAGATGTCCGACCTTATAAGGCTCGATATATATATATATATATATATATAACTGATCTACTGTAGTAGGCTCGCTCATAGGTGCTCGGCCATACTAGGATCCGTATCTCGGCCAACGGGGCTCGCTCATAGGCGCTTGGCCACATTAGGCTCGGTATATAACTTACCATCTGATTAGTGGTTGCCCAATAGGGGCCTGCCCATCGATTATAACTCGATGGTAATGAAAATACTATAATACTGTATATATAGACTCTCTGCTCTCTTGACTGAGCCGATTCGCTTGATAATCCCTCTAACATACGTCAATTACAACAAAAACGTAATGGTGGATCGAAGTAGGGGAGAATCTGTGTGATATTCTTGAGAAAATTGCACCGCACTCCCTCAGAACTGCGATTTTACGCATGCTGTATTTTCTTACGAACTTTGGAGCTTCATTCGTTACTTTTTAAAGACTTCATATAACTTCTTTTGGTTTTTGATATTCCTCCGTAAGCAAGCCTAAGTATAAGTATATAAGAAAGTGTATAAATAATGGTATTGTGGGCCCCACCCTTATGCATGATTTTGGCAACCTATTATTCTACATATGCCACCTATGTGTGAATTTTAAGAGTCACATTCTTGTGACTTAATGTACTGTCACGTAATTTCCTTGTTGGGGTGATTTAAATTTTATCCAATAATCAATTAATTAATTAGGTAATATTTCGCTACCCGGTAATTAACCAATTACCCGCATAATTAAGAATTGTCTCAAATTGCTTAAAATAATACTTGCTTTTAACACACTTCATACGCCTTGCTATCATGGTCATGTTATACCTTGTATATCACTAGTCCATAACTACAGGGTATTATAGCTTGTACCGTATTTTATCCCAAAATGTCAAACTTCGACGAAACTAATTTTATTTTTTTCGTTTACCCTTTAACCTTCACGAATTTACTTACCACTTGTTTGAAATAACATAATACTTATAACCTCAAAAATAATCTCATTCCCAAGCTTATATTAATTTACTCATGACGTACTTTCATGTACAAAAACATGGGGTGTAACAGGACTCCCACGGACACAGAGGAAGTTCGACGTCGTATGGGTTATTGTGGATAGGCTGACTAAGTCAGCACACTTCATTCCACTGGCAGTTACCTATTCTTCGGAGCGGTTGGTAGAGATTTATATTCTGGAGATCGTCCGTCTTCACGGTGTGCCCGTTTCAATCATTTCTGATCGAGGTACGCAGTTTTCCTCGCACTTTTGGAGGGCAGTACAACGTGAGTTGGGTACACGGGTTGAGCTGAGCACATCATTCCATCCTCAGACGGATGGGCAGTTTGAGTGTACTATTCAGATCTTGGAGGATATGCTCCGCGCTTGTGTTATAGACTTCAGAGTGTCGGGGATCAATTCTTTCCCCTTGTAGAGTTCGCCTACAATAACAACTACCAATCGACCATTCAGATGGATCCCTATGAGGAATTATATGGTAGACGGTGCAGGTCACCAGTTTGGTGGTTTGAGCCGGGGGAGGCTCGGTTGTTGGATACAGATTTAGTACAGGAAGCCTTGGACAAGGTCAAGATTATATAGGATCGACTTCGTACAGCTCAGCCCAAGAAAAAAATTTATGCCGACCATAGAGTTCGTGATGTGGTATTCATGTTCGGGGAGAGAATATTGCTTTGGGTATCGCCCATGAAGGGTGTCATTAGATTTGGAAAGAAGGTCAAGTTGAGCCCTAGGTATATCGAGCCATTTGAGATCCTCGAGAGAGTCGGTGAGGTGGCTTATAGACTTGTGTTGCCTCCAGGGTTATCATCAGTTCATCCAGTATTCCATGTTTCCTTGCTCCGGAAGTATCATGGTGACCCGTCCCACGTATTATATTTCACCTCTATCCAGTTGGACAAGGATCTGACTTATGAGGAGGAGCTGGTAGCCATTCTAGACTGGCAGGTTCGTCAGCTGATGTCGAGAGTTATCCTTCCGTTCGAGTGCAGTGGAGAGGTCAGCCTGTCGAGGCAGCTACTTGGGAGTCTGAGTCGGACATGCGGAGTAGATATCCCCACTTGTTCGCCAGTTTAGGTACTTTTCTAGGTTCATTCGAGGACGAACGTTTGTTTTAGAAGTGGAGATTGTGATGACCCAAAGGGTCATCTTGTGTTTTAGGACTCTATTCTATGCTCGTTAGCCTTAAAAATCTTTTTTTTACCACCTCAATTTACGTGTGGTTTCCGGGCGTAATTCAGGAAAGCCTTTATGTGAAAAATTGAAGAAACAATGATTTGGCCTTAATTTTTAGTTGACTTTGGTCAACATTTTGAGTAAACGGACCTGGACCTATGTTTTGGCAGTCCCAGTGGGTCTGTAGTAAAATTGGGACCTGGGCGTATGTCCAGAATTGAATTCCGAGGTCCCTAGCTCGAGATATGAATTTTTGACTAAACTTGAATTGCTGAAAATTAATGATTTTAAAGAATTTGCTTAATGTTTGATCTTGATGGTATCGGGTTCGTATTTTGGTTCCGGATCCTTTTACATACCTGTTATGATATTTAAACCTTTTATGTGAAATTTGGTGAGAAACGCAACTGATTTGACGTGATTCGGACCTTCGGTTGAGAAAATAGAATTTTAAAGTGATCTTGAGAATTTCATGTGTTTTGGTGTCAAATCCGTAGTTCGAGGTGTTATTTTAGCGATTTGATCGCACGAGCAAGTCTGTATAATATTTTTAGATTTGTGTGCATGTTTGGTTTGGAGCCTGGAGGGCTCGGGTGTCATTCAGGTGATGCGCAAGTTGAGTTCCAACCTCAACAAGGCTGATGGTGCACTAGATCTGGTGTGCCCGCACCTGCAAGCTCGTAGGTGCGAGCAATAGCCCCGCAGGTGCGACCCAAGAATGGGACTCCATTTTTCGCAGATGTGGACTTCTATTTGAAGGAGCGGGACCGCAGAAGCGGAAGCCTGTCCGCAAGTAAGGCCCCAATTGGCACAATGCTTTTCCGCAGAAGTGGACGTCTTGTTCGCACGTGCGGATGCGCAGGAGACCTAGGGAGATTTTTCAAAGTCATTTTCTTCCCCAAATCATAGGTAAGTGTTCCTTAACTCGTTTCTTTCAATATTTTACTTCTTTTTTGCAGGAATTTAACCTAAAATCTAGGAATTTCATGGTAGAAAATTGGGGGTTTGGGTAGAATTACGGATTTTTGGGAAATTGAAATCCTCAATTTGGGGCCGGATTTCGAAACTAATTATATATTCCGGCTCGGGGGTGAATGGATTTTGGTCCGAACCTCGAGTTTTGACCAAGTCGGCCCGTGGTCGATTTTTTACTTTTTGGGGGAAGATTTGGAAATCTATAATTTTGTATGGAGAATGATTTCTTTAGCGATAATTGATGTTATTAAGCTAATTATGACTAGATACGAGTGGGTTGGAGGTGAATTCTAGAGGAAAGGCGGTACTTGAGCAGTGAGTGGCCTACGGATCGAGGTAAGTGTTGTGTTTAACTTTAGCTTGAGGGATTATGTGGTGTTTGACTACTTGCTACGTGTTTGGTTGTTGAGTACGATGTATAGGTGAGGTGACGAGCACCTATACATTGTTGTCGAGTCATAGCATGCAAATGAGTTCTATTGTTGTAACAGTTGTAGTCTTTAATCAATTTGTTCATATTTAGCTTAGCCAATTGATATGTTGGATTTTTTTAATCCCGTTTTACTGAAATTTGGTACTTCTTGAGTATTGGCTCAAGGTTGAGATCAATATTGTGGCATTAAATATTGAAGTAAGACTGATTTATGATATTTCTATATCTCTATTGCTATTGATCTTTGTTTTGGTGAGGAAGAGTGTAAAGCACGAAGGGTGATGCCATGCAATGTTTGTAAGTGAGTGTTAATGCACAAAGGGTGATGCCGTGCCACGTTTTGTGAGTGATAAAGCACGAAGGGTGACGCCATGTTATATTGTGAGAGAGTAAATGCACGAAGGGTGATGTCGTGCAGTTTTCCTTTGCTGTTTTAATGGCTTAATTCGTGTGAGGCTTATCGTTTAATTCTATCTTATCATTGTTTCTCATTCCTTATAATGTGAACCCCCACTGTATGTCCCATTCCCACTATTTTATGCTCTATTTCTTTTATTACTGTTGTTTCCACTAGCATGAATATACTGTACATGTTATATGTGTGTCTTTTCCTAGCCTCGTCATTACTTTGACGATGTTAGGCTCGACACTTACCAGTACATTGTGTCGGTTGTACTGATGCTGCACTCTGCACTTCCTGTGCAGATCCGGGTGTCGGTCCGAGCTGATTCCGAGCTTTGCTGTTGACTTCCTTATCCGGAGACCCAAGGTAGATCTGCCGATGTCCGCAGATTCCTGGAGTCCCCTCCTATATGTTCATTGTTGATACCCAATTTTTCCTCAAAATATTTTAAATTTGCATATATAGCTTCAAATCTATTTTTCCACAATTTTCCACAATTTTCGTATATTTGTATAAATCTATCAAGCATTTTATTGCCAACAAATAATTGTAAAATTCCATTACAAATGATTTCAAAAGTATTTCTTGGTTTCATTAATTACTTTCGGTCCTATTAAGAGCAAATTATTTTATAATTAGCCAAATTGACATCTTTTGGCTATAATAGCAATAATTTTGCAATTATAGCCCAATCATATGATTTTATACTATTTTTATCCAGAAATTGATCATTTGTATTTTTAAAATACTAAGTAATCATCTTAATTATTTTCTACACATGAAATTCATTTTTATAATTAACAACTATTTTTTATAAATTATTTTAATTAATTTACATGGGGTATTTAACAGATAGCCACTTCCATTTCATTTATAACCTAATTAGACCAGACCCAGGTCTGACTAAAACGACCCAAACACCCAGGCCCAATACATTTATCCTACCCAACCCAATACCCCACTTCAATCCTGACCGTTGATCACTCAGATCAACGGTCCTAATTTACCCTTTCCTTAATTAACCCAAACGACCCCCCTCTCAAACCCTCACTTCTCTCATTTCCCTCATCTTCTATCCGCCTTCATCCTCTTCCCCTTCTCTCTCAAATCCTCTCTGCATCAAATGCTAATCCCCTCTCCATTCTCTGGTTCGCCGGTAACAATGGCGGTTCTCTACCCCCTAGCCTCTATGGCTTGATTCTTGCATCCCTGAGGTCCTCAAGGGACTGGTTGGTTATTCATCCACCCCGGGGTCCGTTCTCACCTCCCATGGCTTTCATGTCATTCTCAGGCCGTCCATGGCCATCTGAGTAAGATCCTCCCATCTCCGGCTAGAACCTGTGGTTTCTAAGCCGACTCTCTCTCTCTTTGGGTTCTCTCTCTAAAACCCTAATTTTAACACTGGATTTCTTAGATCTGCAATAGATCTGGGTATATTCTGAGTTATTTTGCTGTTTTCTTAAAGATTTTCCGAGTTTCCTAAAGCATCTCTTTATCTTCAAACTAGAGTTTCTTAACCCTTTTTCAAAAAATGGTTCTTCTTTTGACTTTAGTGTTATTCTATGATTTTCACTGTGTTTAAGTTTTTCCTTCATCTGATTTTATTATGTTGAAAACCCTAAGTTTCTTGGTTTAATATTTGAGTACTGAGTTTATCTTTACTGTTCGTTCTTTCAAACTTGTTTGCATGTTTGATTATCATGAATCTGCTTCGATTAATCTGAGTATTTTTGTGATTTTCACCCTGTTTAACTTACTAGGGTTTCTTATTCTGCCTATTATGTGCTTACCTCGCTTACTCTCAGAGGTTTATGTTTATCAGTACTATATTCCAGTTTGAATCCCTGATTCTATATGATCTTTACATTACCATATCTATTAGGGTTCTAATTCTTGCCTTCTGCCTTGTTTATCATGTGTTTATTCTTTGAAATTTGTGTTGATTCCCCCTAATCAGTACTATTTCCTATTTGAACCCTTGATTCCCTGTGATTGATAGCTTTCACTAATCCCTTATGATGATTTCCCTGCTAATTTTCCGACCTTAGCTTATTTCTTGCCTTATTTTATGGTGGACTATGTTGTCAAATTAATTCTCATGTTATTTCCTTAATTAGAACCCTGTGAACCTAGCCTCAATTACATGTTCTATACTGGTACTATGCTGAAATTATTTCCTTATTGTGTTAAATCCCAGTCATATGGTATCTTTCCTTATTTATTCCATGTCTATTACCATTGAAAGTTAACTCCTTAATTGAAGGGAGTACTTATATTGATCTTATGTTGATTGGTTCTGATTCCCCAATCACCGCCTGACTTTGATTGTTACCTTATCCTACCTAGTTTCAAACTACTATATATGCTCTCTCTCATTGACACTAAACAGACACGAACACATTAGTTCAAACTCTATCTCTTACATTGAAAGCTTTTTGCTCTCTTTCTATGTCACTTACTATTATTCTAAGTTAGTCAGCTGCAAGCCAAGGCTAACTATTGTGCTCTCCTGCCCCTTCACCTTTGTGTTTACTGTCCCTTTACTGGTATGTTCTGATTTTCAATTTAAGTCCCAAAACCAATATGTTCCTTTTACTGCTTCAGTTTTTCATGTTCCTGATCTGTTTTTCAACAACATGTAATTGACCTCTTTGCATCATTGCTTCATCTAGTATGCTAATTATGTCTTAACTCTTTAGGATTAGCATGTTCTTATAAACCTGTAATCTAATTCAATATGACTCAAGTCTGTTTTAATGCTTGTGTACTAGTAGCCTAGTTCTGGTATGCCTTATTGATTTGTTACCCTAAGTTGCCCTGATGCTATGCTCAATCATGTTTAGTGCTTCTATGTCCTCACTGCTGCTATGAAATCCTATACTATGTCATCTCCCAATCCCATGAACCCCCTAAGCACTTTTGATTCTGTGACTATTTTCTAATTAGCATTCCTGAATTCATGTCTCACGATTTACACTATTAGCTACCCCTTACTTGCAAGAGACTTATGTTTATTATATGTGTATTATCTGTCCCCAGTCCCCAATTATCCCAGTGTGAAGGGTTGTTATTTGAGTATTGCTGAACCTGTTTGGATCTGTGTTTGATCTGTTTTTTGTTTGATTTCGCCACTTTTATCAAAATTGTTTTACTGCTAAAAAACTCTCCTATTTTATAAAACTACTACAACTGAATCCCTTCTTTCAACCTTTTCAAAACAATGTCAAGCACTCTGACTCTACTCTTAGGTCCTTAGGTTCTGCGCCTCCAGTGTATGACTGCCTTAGGATTCCTGTGAGATCCCTCTGAACTCTGATGCACTGGGGCTGTCCCTTCCACACTGCACTTACTCAATTTTGGTTATGAAATCTGGGTGTGAGCACTGCCCGGGATCCCTTGAGGTCCTTAGGGAACTCTGACACACCCGAATATGAGAAAGCCTAAGAAACATTTGGCCACTTGAGGTTCTGGAAGTCTGGGCCGGTTTTCAGGCTCTCTATAGTTTAACTTTTTCTTTTCCTTTATCTATTTACGTAATTTTTTCAGCTGGTCTGTAATAATTATTGTAAATGAATACTGGGGATGGCTAGTGAAGTGGGGGATAGCTATATGATCTTATCAATGCCACTGGTTAGAAATCATGCCTTAGGCTTTACATTCCCAATATCTGCATTAGAATCCATGCTTAGGACTAACATGTTCTTTCAAACCATGCCAAACATGCATTAGATATTATGTCTTTAAGGCTTTTTCATGTTTACTACTTTAACGTACAACATGTCCTTAATTTATGCTTATACCTACCACTAGAAATCCTGCTCCTAGGGTGATAAAATTAATACTCATATGCATTCAAAACATATCCCAGTCATCCTGTAACTCTTTGTGCATTTTAAAAATCATGCTTTAGGATCCTGTGCACCTGAAATTATGTCTTAGCCATCCTGCATTTATATGTGCATATTTGATACCATGCTCTAGGATTTCGTCTACATTTACTTAACTACGCCTAGTTTAAACTGCTGAATCATGAAAAGGTATAAGATAGCCTCGCATATGATTATCATGTCTGCTCTTAATAGAAATTGGTAAGTATCTCTGCATTCTCAGATTTACATCATTTAGAACATCATGTTTTAGGTAAAACAACCTATGAACTGTCTAATAGTTCTGGTAGTTACTACGCACAACCCCGCGCCTAGGAAAGTCTTAGGTAATCAATCTCTTAAAAATGAATACTGTTTTGATTGCGTTTGCTGTCTAAAGGCTAACAGGTTTTAAAATCAGTAGGCAAACTGATTAGGTCCTTGCTATTGATTTTATAAACAAGCTGCATACTTCTATGCATTGATATTCACTTAGATATCCTCTCTTAGGATTCTGTCAAATAAAACGGCCTCTTGTTTGTGTTTGAGATGTGCTGCTTATGTGCATTATCTGTGGAGGTAAATCTGAGCCTCTTAACTGCTTTTCCTGCATTCTAAAGTCCTATTTGTACTTGCTTGTCGATTAGGATTTTATCCTTTTAACCTTAGGGGTTTTGTCTAGAACTGCCTATATTTAGAGGTCCTAAATTCCTCTAGGGCCATTAAGAAAGGACGGAATAGCACGCATAGAGGTCGTTAAATAAACTCGCTTAATAACCACTAAGGGGTGGGAAGGGTATACATGGATATGATATCCGGTGCGCTAATTTCACGTGTAGCCCCTCTTCTGAGGAGTGATTACCGGACATTGTACTAATATGATCCTATAGGATAAACAACCTAGGAACCCCCCTAATCCTTACACATATGTGCTTAGATTGTAAAACCTCCGGAATTTCGTATATGTGCGTAGACTTTAAATCTTTTAAACTTAAGCACATATGTGTGCTTGGACTGCAAATCTTCTCAAAACCTTTATCTATTTACCTATGTGTTTATTGCTTATATGCTATCTGTTCACAAAGTTTATTTGGGCCGAGAACCATAGTTGCGAACTTCGAGGGGTGCCTAACACCTTTCCCTTGAATTAATTTCAAGCCCTTACCCTATCTCTGGTTATCTAATCTGTGTTTGTAAATAACCTTTAGTAGGTGCGCTAACGCACCTTAAAAATCGTTAGGTGGCGACTCTTCAATTCCTTATCCCTTTCCCAAGAGGAAACGAGTTGTCCCAATAATGTCGAATACCCTGACCGATCTGAAAGGGAAGGAAAGAGGGGGCCGCGATAGCATGGCGATTCTACTAGAGATTATCCTAGGCTTTTACCATTCTCCAAACTGCTTTGTGAACTTGTGTTTACTTTGTTAATACGTACGACCTTTCCCTTTCCCCCCTTTTATGTGCCATTAATTGTTTAGCTCTTTCAAGTATTTCTTCCTTTTAGAATCAAAACTGACATGTTTCTTTTTGTTTTCTTTTGTAATTGCTTTTTCAATTATAACTGTTGTATTTACCGCTTTCATAATGTACAAATACATGACATCATGCTTTTATTGCTCATTTATTGTTGCATAAATCATGCTCAACATCATATTCCGCTCGTGCCTATACAAATCCTATAACAACTCTTGATGAGTGTTTGCGTCCTTCCATTTTATATCACCCCTAAATTCAGAAAGGCTTATTTGCGGTAAAACTAGTCGATCAGCGGTGCAGTCAACGATTCCGTGCCTTTCCCCCTCAAGTTTTCCTCTTGAAGGTACCAGTCTAAAACCCCATAGAAACCTTACTCTGTTATATTGTACATGCATCATGGTCAAACCTAGCCGAGTTAATGTGTCGTCCGCACAATAACCCTTTAAGACAGTCTTATCCAAAAGTCCATCGGGTTTTCATAATCCCAACGGACTCAATCACGTTCTGTGCATCTATTTGGAGAACTAAATGAATGCATGATAATCATAAGTGTATAAATAGTCGAGTCTGGCGGGGGTAATGGTCTAACCTTATCTATTTTGCAGAAAATGAGGCACTAAGTCCCAGGTTCGGCATGGTCCAAAGAATACCACCATTATTGCTGGATTGGTGGGAAGATCTTTTTGATCGACGAGCCAAGAAGATCGATCCGGGGGAAGGTCTTTCGCGGAGTAAGTAGTCTAGGTTTTCTTTTTCATTGCTTTTACCAATGTAACAAGGCCAAGTGCCATTAGTGACTTTATTTCCTGCTCATTATTTTAATGTCATTTTGGACTCGTCTATTTTACATTAATGAAATGAGGTATTTTTTCATCTAAGTTCTCCAAATCAACTTGTCGCTAGGCCTACCTCGGGAACAACAAGGCTCTTAAGTTAGGACACGATTTTATTCCTGCACTATGTGTTTAAATACTGCAATATTTTCTCATGATCCTCGCTGAGTTAGCTACCTTTTGTTTTTGTTTCTTTCTTTTTGATTATTCCCCTCCCCAAAGGTTGGTTCGTGCATTCTGGCATCATCATCATATCACACAAGATCCAGGGCCCGACGAGTCCCGAGGTAGCAAGGCTGAACAAGCATTGATTATTCATTTTTGCTAATGATTTCCTTTTCCGCATTTTCATTTTTTGCATTTTCCAATAAAATCTCCAATGTTCCAAAACATTCGAAAATCACTTTCATGTTTCAACGAATCTGTATTTACTTACTATCATTTTTTCTTATTATTTTATCTTACAACATTACTATTTCCTATCTTAATGAACCAATGACTGTGACATGCAATGAGACAACACAACAACAAAAGGACAGTGATTCAGAAGAAGAAGATACCATACCTGATGAAATTATTAGAGAAGTTGAGGATTTTGAAAATGGACCTAAGTCCAATCTGGACGAAACCGAGATAGTTAACCTAGGAGATTCAGAAACTGTCAAGGAAACTCGCATCAACATTCATTTATCGCCATCAGAGAAAGTGGAATAAACATAATTTTTGAAAGAGTATGAAGACATATTTCCATGGTCGTACGATGACATGACTGGTCTAAGTACATCCATTGTGGCTCACAAGTTACCAACCAATCCAATGTGCCCACCGGTAAAGCAGAAGCTCAGAAAATTCAAGCCTGATATGAGTTTGAAAATCAAAGAGGAAGTTACCAAGCAAATTAACGCCAAGGTTCTCAGGGTAGTTGAATATCCGACATGGTTAGCCAACATCGTGCCAGTACCCAAGAAAGATGGAAAGGTCAGAGTTTGTGTTGACTACCGGGATCTCAACCGGGCCAGTGTGAAGGATGATTCTCCTCTCCCGAACATACACATCTTGATTGACAATTGTGCAAAGCATGAACTTCAATCGTTCGTGGATTGTTTTGCTGGTTACCACAAGATTTGGATGGACGAGGAAGACGCTGAGAAAAAAACTTCCATTACACCGTGGGGAGTTTACTGTCATGATGCCGTTCGGTCTAAAGAGTGCTGAGGCCACCTATATGAGAGCTATGACCACTATCTTCCATGATATGATACATAAAGAAATTGAGGTGTATGTGGATGACGTCATCATCAGTCCAAGAGAGCCACCAACCATACAGCAGATTTGAGAAAATTCTTCGACAGACTGCGAAAGTACAACTTGAAATTAAATCCCACGAAGTGTGCGTTCGGGGTTCCTGCTGGGAAATTGCTTGCGTTCATCGTCAAACGCCGAGGAATAGAACTGGATCCATCATAGGTCAAAGCTATCCAAGAATTTCCACAGCCAAAGAACAAAAAATATGTGATGAGTTTCCTAGGACGCCTTAACTACATCAGCCGATTCATAGCCTAGTCCACGGTTATATTTGAACCAATATTCAAGATGCTGAAGAAAGATGCTGCGACCGAATGGACCGAGGATTATCAAAAGGATTTTGACAGAATCAAGGAATACTTGTCAACGCCACCAATCTTGATCCCTCCAGAGTCATGTAGACCCTTGCTACTCTACCTTGCGGTATTGGATGGAGCTTTTGGCTGCGTTCTGGGGCAGCACGATGAGACAGGAAGAAAGGAACAGGCTATTTATTATCTAAGTAAGAATTCCACTCCACATGAGGCACATTATTCTCTACTGGAACGTACCTACTGCGCTCTAACCTGGTAGCCCAGAAGCTGAGGCATTACTTCTGTGCCTACACAATGTATCTCATATCAAGGATGGATCCCTTGAAATATATCTTTCAGAACCCCATGCCCACTGGCAAACTGGCCAAATGGAAAATCCTGCTGAGTGAGTTCGACATTGTCTATGTGACTCAGAAAGCGGTCAAGGGGAAAGCACTGACAGATCATCTTGCCGAGAATCCCGTGGGAGGAGAATACAAACCCCTGAAAACGTATATTCCCGATGAAGAAGTGTCATTCATAGGGGAAGACATTGAAGAATCCTATGACGGGTGGAGAATGTTCTTCAATGGAGTAGCCAATTTTAAAGGAGTCGGCATTGGAGCTGTCCTGATATCTGAAACAGGTCAACACTACCCAGTATCTGCCAAACTCAGATTTCCCTGTACCAACAATATGGCAGAATATGAGGCCCGCATCTTAGGGCTCAATATGTCCATTGTCATGAATATTCATGAGTTGCTAGTAATTGGTGACTAAGATCTGCTAATACACCAAGTACAAGGAGAATGGGCTACCAAGAATTCTAAGATATTTCCATATCTGCACCAGGTGCAGGAATTGAAGAAAAGGTTCACAAAGACAGAATTTTGGCACGTCCCCAAAGTTCAGAACGAGTTTGCCGATGCATTGGCCACTCTATCATCCATGATACAACACCCAGATAAGAACTTCATTGATCCTATTCCAGTGAAGATCCATAACCAGCCGGCATATTGTGCCCATGTTGAAGAAGAAGCAGACGGAAGACCATGGTTCCACGACATCAGGGAATACTTGTCAAAGGGAGAGTACCCAGAGCTTGCAAATCACACTCAGAAGCGCATGCTCCGGAGATTGTCCAACAAATTTCTTTCTCAACAGTGGAAACCTACACATGAGAACTCCCAACTTGGGATTATTGAGATGTGTCGATGCAAAGGAAGCTTCTAGACTACTTGAAGAGATACATGCTGGGACCTGTGGCCCACACATGAATGGTTTTGTCTTAGCAAAGAAAATACTCAGAGTCGGTTACTTCTGGATGACCATGGAAACGGACTACATCCAATATGTCCGAAAATGCTATCGATGTCAGGTACATGCAGATATGATAAAGGTACCCCCGAATGAGCTCAATGCAACAAGCTCACCTTGGCCGTTCGTCGCCTGGGGAAGGGACGTTATTGGACCAATCGAGCTCATAGCCTCAAATGGACACAGGTTCATCCTAGTAGTTATTGATTACTTCACCAAATGGGTCGAAGCAGCATCATACATAGCAGTGACTAAGAAAGTCATGGCAAACTTTGTCCGTGACCGTATCATTTGTCGGTTCGGGGTTTTGGATCAATCATCACCGATAACGGCTCCAATCTCAATAGTGATCTGATGAAAGCCATGTGTGAGACTTTCAAAATCAAGCACAAGAATTCCACAGCCTATAGACCACAGATGAATGGAGCTGTGGAAGCCGCCAACAAGAACATCAAAAAGATATAGAGAAAGATGATAGAAAAGCACAAACAGTGGCTTGAAAAATTATCATTCGCCTTACTAGGATACCGCAACACAGTCCGCATATCAACCGGGGAAACTCCTTATTTACTGGTTTATGGTACGAAAGCTGTTATCAATGCCGAAGTGGAGATCCCTTCCTTAAGAATCATACAAGAAGCTGAGCTCAGCGACGCATGATGGATAAAAGGCCGCTACGAGCAGTTGGACCTCATAGATGGGAAAAGGATTAATGCAATATGTCATGGTCAACTTTATCAAAATAGAATGTCCAGAGCCTTCAACAAGAGAGTCAAGCCAAGGCAGTTCACACCGGGTTAGCTGGTGTTAAAGAAGATCTTTCCACATCAAGACGAAGCCAAAGGAAAATTTTCTCCCAACTGGCAAGGTCCGTATATGGTTCACCGAGTATTGATAGGAGGAGCTCTCATACTTGCAGAAATGGACGGAGAAGTTTGTCCAAAGCCAATCAATTCAGATGCAGTCAAACGATATTATGTGTAACTTCCTATGCTTTTCTTCAATGATGTAAATTGAACTATGCCTGACCTGATTCCCGTTTAAGAGAGGATACGTAGGCAGCCCTATGGGTTCGGTAATAATTTAATAAAAATCTCAGTTCCCCCCGTAATTGGAAACTGGGGCAGAATTTTGAGAAGGACCCTCAAAATTCCGAAGCAAGTTCTGCCGATCATAACATGAACAATGGTCAGAATCATCAACCATCTAACTGGGGCAAAATTTTGAGGAGGACCCTCAAAATTTTGTAGCATGAGTGGTTGCAATGTCTTGAACCATGTCACGATTGTCGGTTCATCTAAATTTCTCAAAATATATTTTTACTATGTCTTTATAAAATCATGCATGTTTTCAAAATATAGATCTGTTTAGCCAAATGCTACCCCGATGACACAAACAAAATCATCAAACCAAGCAAGTAAAGCCAGCGGAGATACAAACCAACCTTCCCCACCTACAGATCTCACAATTTTTCTTTGGATACAGGAGTCACAAACTTCAACACAGTCACAAATGCAAAGTTTACTATCAACACAAAAGGGCGAACATGCTCCATAGTCACAGTTCTAGCAACAATCACAATACCACAACCTATTACCAGCTAAGAAATTCTACTAGCATTTGCTGTTTGTTCCTATTTGGATAAGGCTAATCATCTGTCTTCTGTCTGCATAAGGCTAAGATCTGCCTTCATTTGAATGAGACTGAGCTCTGTCTCCATTTTTTCACGAGGTTAAGCTCTACCTCCCATTTGCATAAGGCTAATCATCTGCCTCATATTTGCATAAGGCTAATCGTCTGCCTTCCATCTACATAAGGCTAAGATCTGCATTCATTTGCATGAGACGAAGCTCTGTCTCCATTTTTGCACGAGGTTAAGCTCTAACTCCCATTTTGCATAAGGCTAACCGTTGCCTTCCTATCTGCATGAGGCTAAGCTCTGCCTCCAATTTAATTTTTCATCGAGACTACGCACTGTCTCTCAAGCACATTTTACTTCGCTTCTCTTTCGGGCTAAGCTCTACCCTTCAACTCGCAAGACTAAGCTTTGTCTTGTCAAGCATCATATTATATCATGGGATGAAATATCACCAACATGTCCAAGGGCGTCATAGTTCGGAGGCACCATCTTCATGGCCCGAGAACATCATGTCATGGCCTAAGGATCTCTCTCAAATTTGCATATCTTCAAAGGCGTCATCATTCAGAGGCACCATCTTCATGGCCCGAGAACATCATTTCATGGCCTGCAAATCCTTCATCAAACAATTCATGGCCTAGGACATCATGGTCTGTGGACGTCATCCCTAACCATCCGAAGACAACATTCATAGTTCAACGGGAGCTTGCATCATGTTTAAATTTATGCATAGTATACGCCTATATTGCTTGTATCTGCAGGTAACCCGGCAAGAGACGGCTACCCCGAAGGAGCAATCCCGCTCCAGTTATCTCAGCCATATCAAACCTAACCTCTCCCGTAAAACCGTTCATTTATCTAGCCCTAGATGTTGCGTCCGTTATTGTGATGACTTCACCGCTATACTTTGCCGATGGATCCAGAACTACATACGGCCTGATTGCTGTAAAACTAGGGATATGTAGGCAGCTCAAAAGCCATGGTGCAGCCTAAATCTCTCCAAACCGTTTCGCTCGGTCAAAATTGGCCATCATGTCTTTACCCGACATACTCTTTCATCCTTTCCGCGTAAAGAGGGGCAACTGTTGATACCCAATTTTTCCTCAAAATATTTTAAATTGGCATATATAGCTTCAAAATCATGTATCAATAGCAATTGATATTTTATATTTGTATTAATCTATCCAGCATTTTATTGCCAACAAATAATTATAAAACTGCATTACAAAATGATTTCAAAAGCATTTCTTGGTTTCATTAATTACTTTCGGTCCTATTAAGACCAAGTTATTTCATAATTAGCCAAATTGGCACCTTTTGGCTATAATTGCAATACCTTTGCAATTATAGCCCAATCATATGATTTTGTATTATTTTTAGTCAGAAATTGATCATTTGTATTTTTAAAATACTAAGTAATCATCTTAATTATTTTCTATGCATGAAATTCATTTTTATAATTAACAACTATTTTTTATAAATTGTTTTAGTTAATTTACATGGGGTATTTAGCAGATAGCCACTTCCATTTTATTTATAACCTAATTAGACCAGACCCAAGTCTGATTAAAACGGCCCAAACACCCAGGCCCAATACATTTATCCTACCCAACCCAATACCCCACTTCAATCCTGACCGTTGATCACTCAGATCAACGGTCCGAATTTACCCTTTCCTTAATTAATCCAAACGACCCCCCTCCCAAACCCTCACTTCTCTCATTTCCCTCATCTTCTATCCACCGTTATCCCCATCCCCTTCTCTCTCAAATTCTCTCTGCATCAAACCCTAATCCCCTCTCCATTCTCTGGTTCGCCGGTAACAATGGCGGTTCCCTACCCCCTAGCCCCTATGGCTTCTCTCTATGGATCGATTCTTGCATCCATGAGATCCTCAAGGGACCAGTTGGTTATTCATCCACCCCCGGGGTCCGTGCTCACCTCCCATGGCTTTCATTTTATTCTCAGGCCATCCATGGCCATCCGAGTAAGATCCTCCCATCTCTCTCTGAAACCCTAATTTTAACAATGGATTTCTTAGATCTGCAGTAGATCTGGGTATATTCCGAGTTATTTTGTTGTTTTCTTAAAGATTTTCTGATTTTCCTAAAACATCTCTTCATCTTCAAACTAGGGTTTCTTAACCCTTTTTAAAAAAACGATCCTTCTTCTGACTTTAGTGTTATTCTGTGATTTTCACTGTGTTTAAACGATTTGTTTAAGTTTTTCCTTCATCTGATTTTATTATGTTGAAAACCCTAAGTTTCTTGGTTTAATCTTTGGGTTCTGAGTTTATCTTTACTGTTCGTTCTTTCAAACTTATTTGCATGTTTGATTCTCATGAATCTGCTTCGATTAATCTGAGTATTTTTGTGATTTTCACCCTGTTTAACTTACTAAAGTTTCTGATTCTTCCTATTATGTGCTTACCTCGCTTACTCTCAGAGGTTTATGTTTATCAGTACTGTATTCCAGTTTGAATCCCTGATTCTATATGATATTCACATTACCATATCTATTAGGGTTCTAATTCTTGCCTTCTGCCTTATTTATCATGTGTTTATTCTGTGCAATTTGTGTTGATTCCCCCTAATCAGTACTATTTCCTATTTGAACCCTTGATTCCCAATGATTGATAGCTTTCACTAATCCCTTATAATGATTTCCCTGCTGATTTTCTAACCCTAGCTTATTTCTTGTCTTATTTTATGGTTGACTATGTTGTCAAATTAATTCTCATGTTATTTCCTTAATTAGAATCCTCTGAACCTAGCCTCAATTACATGTTCTATACTGGTACTATGCTGAAATTATTTCTTTATTGTGTTATATTCCAGTCATATGGTATCTTTCCTTATTTATTGCATGTCTATTACCGTTCAAAGTTAACTCCTTAATTGAAAGGAGTACTTATATTGATCTTATGTTGATTGATTCTGATTCTCCAATCACTGCCTGACTTTGATTGTTACCGTATCCTACCTAGTTTCAAACTACTATATATGCTCCCTCTCATTGACACTAAACAGATACAAATACATTAGTTCAAACTCTATCTCTTACACTCAAAGCTTTCTGCTCTCTTTCTGTGTCACTTACTATTATTCTGAGTTAGCCGGATGCAAGCCAATGATAACTATTGTGCTCTCTTTCCCCTTCACCTTTGTGTTTACTGTCCCTTTACTGGTATGTTCTGATTTTCAATTTAAGTCCCAAAACCAATATGTTCCTTTTACTGCTTCAATTTATCATGTTCCTGATCTATTTCTATCTATTGTTTTGCTGTTCAACATGTAATTGACCTCTTTGCATCATTGCTTCACCTAGTATGATAATTATGTCTTAACTCTTTAGGATTAGCATGTTCTTATAAACCTGTAATCTAATTCAATATGACTCAATTCTGTTTTGATGCTTGTGTACTAGTAGCCTAGTTCTGGTATGCCTTATTGATTTGTTACCCTAATTGCCCTGATGCTATGCTCAATCATGTTTAGTGCTTCTATGTCCGTACTGCTGCTATGAAATCCTATAATATGTCATCTCCCAATCCTATGAACCCCTAAGCACTTCTGATTCTGTGACTATGTTCTAATTAGCATTCTTGAATCCATGTCTCACTATATACACTATTAGCTACCCCTTAATTGCAAGAGACTTGTGTTTATTATATGTGTATTATGTGTCCCCAGTACCCAATTATCCCTGTGTGAAGGGTTGTTAGTTGAGTATTGCTGAACCTGTTTGGCTCTGTGTTTAATCTGTTGTTCGTTTGATTTCACCACTCTTATCAAAATTGTTTTACTGCTAAACAACTCTCCTATATAAAACTACTGCAACTGAATCCCTTCTTTCAAATACTATTTTCCTATTAAACCCTTTTCAAAACTATGTTAAGCACTCTCACTTTACTCTTAGGTCCTTAGGTTCTGCCCCTCCAGTGTATGACTGCCTTGGGATTCCTGTGAGATCCCTCTGAACTCTGATGCACTGGGGCTGTCCCTTGCACACTGCACTTACTCAATTATGGTTATGAAATCTGGGTGTGAGCACTGCCCGGGATCCCTTGAGGTCCTTAGGGAACTCTGACACACCCGAATATGAGAAAGGCTATGAAACATTTGGGCACTTGAGGTTCTGGAAGTCTTGGCCAATTTTCAGGCTCTCTATAGTTTAATTTCTTCTTTTCCTTTATCTATTTACGTAATTTATTCACCTGGTCTGTAATAATTATTGTAAAAGAATACTGGGGATGGCTAGTGAAGTGGGGGGAGGGGATAACTATATGATTTTATAAATGCCACTAGGTTGAAATCATGTTTTAGGCTTTACATTCCCTATATCTGCATTAGAATCCATGCTTAGGACTAACATATTCATTCAAACCATGCCAAACATGCATTAGATATCATTTCTTTAAGGCTTTTTCATGTTTACTGATTTAACGTACAACATGTCCTTAATTTATGCTTGTGCCTACCACTTAGAAATCCTACTCCTAGGGTGATAAAATTAATACTCATGTGCATTAAAAGCATGTCCCAATCATCCTGTAACTCTTTCTGCTTTTTAGAAATCATGCTTTAGGAATCATGTGCATCCTGAAATTATGTCTTAGCCATCCTGCATTTATATGTGCATATTAGATACCATGCTCTAGAATTTCGTCTACTTTTACTTAACTACGCATAGTTTAAACTGCTGAATCATGAAAAAGTATAAGATAGCCTCGCATATGATTATCATGTTTGCTCTTAACAGAAATTGGTAACTATTTGTGCATTCTTATATTTACATCATTTAGAACAACATGTTTTAGGTAAAACAACCTCTGAACTGTCTAATAGTTCTGGTAGTTACTACGCACAACCCCACGCCTAGGAAAGCCTTAGGTAATCAATCTCTTAAAAATGAATACTGTTTTGATTGCGTTTGCTATCTAAAGGCTAACAGGTTTTAAAATCAGTAGGCAAAATGATTAGGTTCTTGCTATTGAGTTTATAAACAAGTTGCATACTTCTATGCGTTGATATTCACTTAGATATCCTGTCTTAGATTCTGTCTAATAAAACTGCCTCTTGTTTATGTTTGAGACATGCTGCTTATGTGCATTATCTGTGGAGGTAAATCTGAACCTCTTAACTGCCTTTCCTGTATTTATTTGTAAAGTCCTATTTATTCTTGCCTGTCGTTTAGAATTTTATCCTTTTAACCTTAGGGGTTTTGTCTAGAACTGCCTATATTTAGAGGTCCTAAATTCCTCCAGGGCCATTAATAAGGGACGAGTAACAACACACATAGAGTTCGTTAAATAAACTCGCTTAATAACCACTAAGGGGTGGGAAGGGTAGACATGGATATGATATCCGGTGCGCTAATGCCACGTGTAGCCCCTCTTCTGAGGAGTGATTATCGGGCATTGTACTGATGTGATCCTATAGGATAAACAACCTAGGACCCCCCTATCCCTTACACATGTGTGCGTAGATTGTAAAACCTCCGGAATTTTGTATATGAGCTTAGACTTTAAATCTTTTAAACTTAAGCACATATGTGGGCTTGGACTGCAAATCTTCTCAAAACCTTCATCTATTTACCTATATGTTTATTGCTTATATGCTATCTGTTCACAAAGTTTGTTTGGGCCGGGAACCACAGTTGTGAACTTCAAGGGGTGCCTAACACCTTCCCCTTGAAGTGATTTCAAGCCCTTACCCTATCTCTGGTTATCTAATCTGTGTTTGTAAATAACCTATAGTAGGTGCCCTAACGCACCTTAAAAATCGTTAGGTGGCGATTCTTCAATTCTTTATCTCTTTTCCAAGAGGAAACGAGTTGTCCCAATAATGACGATTACCCTGATCGATCCGAAAGGGGAGGAAAGAGGGGGGCGCGGCATTCATTTACTGTTTTTCTTTGATTCATAAACAGTTGTATACTTTTCCTTCAACCAATTACTTGTTGATAAATCTTAGTAGTCCGTGAGTTGTGACTCCAGATCATGGGTGGATAGATATATACATATATTGTATATGCGCGGTGTTGTTATGGATTTTTCGCTTCTTGTTTAATTTATTATGTATTTAATCGTAGTAATTTCCGTAACTTTTCAATTTTCATGCCGTAAATCTCTAATGTTGGATTGCCTAGCAAGCAGCGCTAGGTGCCATTACGGTACTGACGGTGGGAATTCGGGTCGTGACATTCTTAGACTTATCTTTTGGGAAGGAGTCTACTGTCGTTTGAAAATCTTTGTCTAAACAATATGATAATTTGATCTCTGCTATTTTTCAATATTAGTCCATACCTAAAGTAATTTGAGCAGGACGTATGTTACATGAGTTTTCTTCAAGTTAGTTATATAGAATATGATTCTCTTTAATTTGCAAAAGCTTATAACTCTCAGTAAGTTACTCGAAACAAACTCTTGTTAAGGATGTCTTATTCTTTCAGGGATGTTGTATATGTAATTATTATTTTTTTATGTGCATTTACATAACTAATTATTTTAATTTGTATCCTTTATTGTTCTTTGTGATATTACTGTTGCTAAGACATTTGGATAAATTTATCTCTTCTTTTTGTATGCTTCTTTTCCTAATTTATCTTGAAAATTTTTCTTTGTCTAATTGTAATTGCAGAAGAGAAAACAAATTAAATTGTTACGGACAATCGTATAAATAGAAAATGGATAAATTGTGATATAGTTAGTACATAATATTTGGATGGGTTAAGAGAATTTTTTAAACCATGCTTTTCATGACAAACATGATGGATAAACAATTCCATGCCCCTGTACGGAATGTGTGCTACACTATGAAGTAAATTGAGCGACGACATATGATCAATCTTGTGATTAATGGTATTATACCATCATGTGATATTTGTTTTTTTCATGGAGAGTCTCTCAGTGTATCAAATAACACCAAAGAGAATATTGATTGTAGACAAGAACCTTTCAAGGGTGATGATATGAGAGGAATGATACATAATGCTTTTGAAGGTTTTACTGAGTTCATGGATAATAACATTAGTGAAAGAGGATAGGTAGATCCAAACTTAGAAGAAAATACTCATCATCTATCAACAAATCAACCACATCCTGGATAAGCTTGAATGACTCATAAAAGATACAAATGAAGTACTATATCCTGGATGCAAGAACTTTAGTAAGAACTTTCATTTTTGCTACATCTTTATCAAATAGAACGGTCATTCAAATGGACAAGTGAATCTTTTAATTCTTTGCTTGGTCTTTTGAAGGACGTGTTACTCGAGGGAGAGAAGTTACCTCCTTCTTTTTATGAGACCAAAAAAATAGTTGAAAGTTTGGGTTTAAAGTACAAAAAAACTCATGCATATCCAAATGATTGCTTTCTTTTTAGGAATGAATTTGCTGATAAGAATGTCAATGAATGCTTAAAGTGGGGGGATTCAAGATGGAAAAACAAGAACAAAAAAAGTCCAGCGAAGGTCCTAAGGTACTTTCCTCTTAAACCAAGACTGCAAAGATTGTTTATGTCTTCAAAAATGTCTAAATTAATGTGATGGCATCATGAAGAACGTATCAAAGATGGAGTTTTACATCATCCTGCAGATTTGAAGCTTGGAAAAAATTTGACAATATTCATCAAGAATTCGCTAAAGATTCTCACAATATTCGCCTAGGATTAACTAGTGATGGGTTTAATCCTTTTGATATAGTGCGAACTGTGCACAGTACATGACTGGTGATTTTGATGCCCTATAATCTTCCACTGTGGTTGTGCATGAAGCAAGAGTTTTTCATTCTATCCCTGCTTATCCCTGGACCTAAAGCCCCTAGAAATAATATTGATAGCTTTTTAGAACCACTAATAGAAGAGTTGAATGAGTTATGGGATGCGGGGATAGAAACATATGATGCCTTTATTAAGAAAACATTTCAAATACAAGCGGCTCTCATGTGGACCATAAAAGATTTTCCAGCATATGGTAATCTATCTGGCTGGCGCACTTATCGTCAATTTGCATGCTATTCTTGCAACATAAACACTCAATCTAGAAGGCTGAAACATGGAAAAAAGTTCCATCGACGTTTCTTGAAGCAGAGCACAAATATCAAAATGATGCAAAATCATTTGATGAGACTAAAGAATCAAGACCTACACCTTATCCGATATCTGGGTTACTAGTTCTAAATCAAGTTAGATACATAAAATTTACTCTCGGTCAGATGAGTGAAAAAGTAAGTGGAGTGACAAAAAATACATAGAAAAAGCAGAGTATATTTTTCAATCTTCCTTATTGGGAGCATAACCTGGTGCATCATAACCTTGATGTGATGCACATAGAAAAAAATATGCATGATAACTTGATTTATATATTATTAGATCTTGGTAAAAAGTCAAAAGACAACTTAGAAGCTCAATTGAACTTGAAGGAGATGAAAATAAGACCAAGATTATGGCTTCAATATCGAGCTAATGGGAGGGCATATCTTCCTCCTACTTATTTCACAATGTCATCTGCAGAAAAAGAGTTGTTTTGCGAAGTACTACAAAATTCTAAGTTTCCACACGACTATGCATCAAATATCTCATGTTGCATTCGCAAACAAAAGATATTTGGGTTAAAAACTCATGATTGTCATGTTATAATGCAAGAACTTCTTCCTCTTGCATTACAGAGATAGTACATAAAAAAGTGAGTTCTGTTTTAATTGAACTATGCACATTCTTTCGTGTTGTTTGTAGTAAAACGCTTAAAATGGAAGAGTTAAAGTTACTTGAAGAAAAGACTTCTTTAACACTATCTAATATGAAGAAAATCTTTCTTCCATCATTCTTTACTGTTATGGCACACTTGGTTATTCACTTGGCAACTGAGGCTAAACTTGCGGGGCCAGTGCATTATCGTTGGATGTACCCAATTGAGCGGTATGAGATTGACCTTTTATTTTATATCTTCAGTTTTTATTATAAGAAATATTTGACTTATAACAATACTTAATGTGATAGGTACTTATGTACTTTGAAATCATATGTCCATAATCGTGCACGCCCAGAAGGTTAAATAGCAGAAGAATATATCGCAAATGAGTGTCTGATATTTTGCTCGAGATATTTGGAGGGTGGAGATTCAAGATCTTATTGGTCAACAAAACACAATGAAGAGATTGAGCATGAGACTGATAGAGAAGGATGTCTTTTCCCTACTGTTGGAGAATCGTACGACGAGGAAGATGTATTTGAGTTGGATGAGAAAACATGGTTGCATTCACATCGACATGTGCTTTTCAATTGCGAATCAGGGGTGGCTGAGAATTATAAAAAGTGAGTAATATATCTATTTATAAATTCTACCTTACCTTATCTATTTCTAGTTATTTGTATTACTTTATTTGATAAGTAAATTAATATATGTGAGTTAAATGAACAGAGAACATATTGCTGAAATCAAGAGATTACATCATAAACGTCGTGTTACTCAACATCAACTAGATCGTTTATATTTTGATACATTTCATGAGTGATTCAAGGAGCAAGTAAGTAGTACGATTAAGTAATTAGTTATTCTAAATTAATTTTCAGGTACTTATATTAATATTTACCATCATATTTCAATTTGGGTAGGTAAAAGAGTGGATGTCACATGTATCATCCCAAAGGATGTTAAATGTCTTGCACAAGGGCCAAGTTACATAGCAAGAAGATTTAAGGCGTTCGATGTAAATAACGCGTATCGATTCCGAACAAAATAATTTGAAGAGTTCATAGAGACACAAAATAGTGGTGATACGGTCATTTCAAAGACCGAAAGTTATGGAAGTACAAGTGACAGTGCTCCTAAGTCTGCAAATATAACCTATTATGGCAGATTGAACGATATTGTGGAGTTAAACAACTTTGAAGAATGTAAGATTGTCTTATTTAAGTGCGATTGAGTTGATGTAATCAAAGGTAGAGGAGTTAAAGAAGATGACTTAGGTTTCACACTTGTGAACTTCTCACGCCTAATAGACTCTGGTGATCGAGAAAGTCATGAGCCTTTTATTTTTGCAAAACAAGCTCAACAAGTAATATTTGTGCAAGATCCTGAAGATCATGAATGGTTTGTCCCTAGGTCAATTAGACCTCGAGACATTTTTGATATGGGAGAAGAAAATAATATACATTTTGAGTCATCAATGCAAAGTGATGGCATGACTTGACTCTCTTAGAAAATATTTGTGATTCAGAATACGAGTATAGTGATTGGCTGAGAAGTGGTGTTGATGGAATAGTAATTGATATTAACCAACATTCTCATATTCCCCGGTGAAAGTGAAGCAAATGTTAACGTAGGAAATGATATTGCAAATGAAAGCGATTCTGAATAAGATAGGTCGTAGTTATACTTTTCTTGCAAGTGTTATTAAACTACTTCTAGGGATTATTTTTGATTCAGAACATTGAATAAGATATCTTTTTTGCTTTCAATTTTGGTCACTTTCTATAGAAGTTGCATATCAGCCAGCTTGCTTATCCGTATTTGTATTGGTGGATTATCTAACATTTTAGTGAATTCTCTATGCTTTATTTACTTCTATTTTGTTTATGTAGCCGTTGGATTGTGACATGCTAAGGTTTTCTTATAATTAAATATAAAATTTTGTTGTCGGGTGCGACAATATCTACTCTGTTTTGTTGATGTGTCTGTATTTGTACAAGTAATATGACTTCCAACATTATTGCGGCTAAATAATTATTTCATTTTGGAGAAGAAATAATGCGAACCAGAGGTGGCAAGCGAATGGTTATTGAAGAACAGTGTGATGATGAAGGTGTGCTGTCACGATAAAAATTTTCCTTCGTTGGATATCGTCATGACACCTAATCTTAGAGATTAGGTAAGCCTAACAGTTAATGAATAACAACAACAATAAAAGAAGGCTAGCAGTCTCGATATAAAATCTCAACGGAACGTACAAACTTTCCCAAAACCGGTAATACAAGTCATAAACTCTACGAATCTTCTACAACTTCTAAGTACAACTGTTTGGAAATAGATACAACAATGTATGAATAATAAATAAAAAGAAAGTGACTCCGACGTCTGCAAACGCAACAACAGGTTACCTTGAGTCTCCTCGGCAATCATCCACACAGCTACTACAATATATACCTGGATCTGCACACAAAAATGTGCAGAAGTGTAGTATGAGCGCACCACACCGGTGCCCAGTAAGTATCAGGACCAACCTCGGTGGAGTAGTGACGCGGAAAAGTCAAGACACCACTGGTCTACAAAATAGATAACATGAATATAAAAATAACCGAACGTTACATCTATCTAAGACTTCTCAGGATAATCCACCACCGGGCACACATCCCGTAAACTAAACTAAAGAAAACACATAACGAAATGACTGAATAAGAAAATGGAGACATATAAAGGAACTATCAAACAAGCCCATATGCACAACTCTCTATCAATACCGGCTTACCAAAAGCAATATAACAAGGAAGAAGCAAAGCATATGAACAATCACAAGGATACCATCCTGATAAAATTTCCACTGCGGTACTCAGCCCGGTCCAAACATATCGGATCACAATTATCACGAGGACCTCACCCTAAACTCTGATGCACATACCGAAAATATATCATGCCAATTGAAATTCCTCCACTAATTCATCTCAGCTGATAGAATCATAATGCTAGCTGATCTCACATCTCGACGGAGTATCAAAATCACGACTCGTAAACAAAAATACTCAGGAATCACATCAAACTTATCGTACTGGACAACAGGAATTTACTACTGGTCTCATATCTCTCAATACTGAATAGAGACAAACAATAGACATGGGCTACTACTCACAGAATCTCCCAACAGGAGCAAACACAAAAGTAGAGTGCAAAGAATGAAACTTACTCATAAACAAAACAATAGTGAGGGAACTCGTCCCGACCAGTAAAGCTATAATGAAATACACATGGTTCCCCTCCGAAACACATCAAAACATACCTGTGTGATGATATCTGGCACATCGGCCTCTATTTTACTATATGAAACACAACAATGGGTCGGGTCTCCCCCTCTTAGGGGCCCTCTACTCACCTGAATACCCTGCTAAGAAAGAATAAGAATAAGAAGAATTGCTTAAGTATCGCTTCTTTTTTTCGGTATACTGCTCCGCTCGCAGAGCGAATGAACATAAGTCAAACCGAATATGAGGAGGAAAGTGAGATCGGAAACCTACCTGAATCCTGGAACAATCTCTTACCCTGTAGCTAACATCTCCACACTGAAAACAATCTCGCTACCGACATGGATGTGGAAAAACATACCATACAAACCCTCTGAGACCCATGAGTACCAGAAATCCCATGCGAAGCTGGTAATGCAAACTGAGCTGGTTGAACCACAAAACTTCTACCGTGTCGTACCTTGCCTCCATAGTACGGACCAGTAGATTCCTCCGATCTACGAGGCCTGATTGCCTCCCTGAACTCTCTCCCTGATCTCGTATGTCCTCTCGCTCCCGTTACCACATGCTCTCTGACCGGCGAAAGACCCCCACTACCTGCTAAAACAAGGCATCCTACTCTAACTCTCGAGTCCCTCTAAATCGAATATCCTTCCTGAACCTCCCAAATGACTCTACGGACTCATCTCCTAACTGAAGCAACCAAGCGAAATGCATGTCTGGCCCACTCACTGAATCTAATGGCATGCTCCAATAGTGACACAGCGCCCTGACGCAACTGCTCAAACTTCGCGGGCCGTACATCCCGAAGGAACTGAGGTGCAACCTCCCTCAAAGAATCTCCGAAAGCTGAATCCATGCTAGTGAAGCTAACTCGGCCTGGTCACCCCAACTCATATGCCTCCACCACTGATCAACCCATTATTCTGAACCTGAGACGTGACAAAAGCAATCCCGCTAGTCTCCACAATACCCGTAGTACGAAGAATATAGTGACACTCCTCCAGGAAACCCTGGGCATTATCCGCCGCCAATCCATTGAAAGATAGAAGGGTGGTACTTCCAGTACCCCTCAATTCCAAGGTATTCTCCCTCCGATGTTTCTACCCTGACCATGGCTGAACTGAAACCAGATATCGTGCTGTCATAACAACTGGAACCTGACCAATATGATCTCGCTACTATGGAGTGTAGACGGTGGGAGTTTGAACTCCTCCACTGATCTGTGAAACAAATGGTGCACTAGAATCAACCCTTCCTGAGTCAATGTACCACTTATACTCAAAACTGCGCTCAGGACTCCTGAAATCTGGGGTAGGGACAGGCACCCCTAGTACCTGTCCCCCAACTAGAACTACTGGCGACTCCTCAATGGCTGCTCTGGTAGGCATCTTAACTGCGGCACATGCTCCTCGTTGGCCCCTGTCTCTGACCCTTGCAACAATTTCTTCGGGGTAACATCATCAGGAACCGCCATTCGTGTCCTCACCATCGGCAAGAGAATGGAACGATAAGTTCAACCTTCAAGATCAATAAACTCGCACGATAGGAATGAAGGAAGTGAAATTGTCCTAATAGCTCCGTAGCCTCTCGAAGATAAGTACAGACGTCTCCATACCGATCCGCAAGACTCTACTAAACTCGCTTATGAATCGTAGAACCTATGAACCTAGAGCTCTGATACCAACTTGTCACAACCCAAATTTCCCTCAGTTGGGTATCGTGATGGAACCTAGTCTTAACATAACGTACAAATTTTTCCAAAACTGGTAGTACAAGTCATAAGCTCTACGAATCTTCTACAACTTCTAAGTACAACTGTTTGGAGTAGATACAACAGTGTATGAATAATAAATACAAAGAAAGTGACTCCGACGCCTGCGAACGCAAAAATAGGTTACCTTGAGTCTCCTCGGCAATCATCCACACAACTACTACAATATATACCTGGATCTGCACACAAAAATGTGCAGAAGTGTAGTATGAGCGCACCACACCGGTGCCCAGTAAGTATCAAGACTAACCTCGGTGGAGTAGTGGTGAGGACTAGTCAAGACACCACTGGTATACAATATAAATAACATGAATATAGAAATAACCGAACGTTACATCTATCTAAGACTTCTCAGGATAATCCACCACAATGACAATATAAAGCGGAAGGAAATTACATAAATCAATCACGAAACAACAAAACAATACACAGAAAGATGGACAACAAAACAAGCCGAATCGAAAGGGAACACAATACAATAGAGGACACCGATAACTCAACTACACGTCGGTTTGTTCACATCGGGCCTTTGCCATTAAAATCCATAACTGGTAGAAATCTTTAAACATCAGTTCATATGAAAAACTTTTGTAAATAAAATCATTTTAGTATGGAAGAGTTTACTTTGAAAACATACTTTCTCCAAAAGTAGATATAAGTATAATTAATAGAGAGGATTATGTATAACATAGTTTCTTTCAACTACGAAGCTTTCCAAAGAGGCTTTCTCAATAAATGACTTCCAAATATTATTTTAGGCAAAACTAGTGCTTTTCAATATACCTTCGATGTAAAATTCATTCAAATATAATCATTTCAAAACCATTGCTTTCTCAATAATAATTTTCAGTAAAAATCCCTTGATAAAAATCTCCTCAAGATTTATCCATCGGGACTCAGTCCGTCACTCGGAAATTTCCATGCAGTATAGGAGGAATATCAAATCTTGCCGATAAATGCATTAAATGGAAAACAAAAATGATGGAAATAATAATGCATGAATACGGCACGGAATGTCCCTTCGTGCTAACATAACATAACGTGGCACGAAATGTCCCCTCCGCCTATCATAACATAACATGGCACAGAATGTCCCCTCGTGCTAATATAACATAACATGGCACAGAATGTCCCCTCGTGCTAACATAATATAACATGTCACGGAATGTCCCCTCGTGCTAAATAACATAATCATGGCACGACATTATCCTTCGTGCTAAATATCATAAACATGGCACGACATTGTCCTTCGTGCTAAATATCATAAACATGGAACGACATTATCCTTCGTGCTAAATATCATAAACATGGCACGGCATTATCCTTCGTGCTTTACACTCTTCCTCACCCAAACAATATCAAGAACAATATTTTGGCAAGGAAAAACCAACAATATGACCCATAAATCACCACATCCCGGCAAGGGAGTCAACAATACAAACAATATCATTAACAACTTAACCAGTAATAGAAACCACAACATCCCGACAAGGAAGTCAACAGTACAAACGATATCATTCACAACATAAACGGTAATAGGAACCATCACATCTCGACAAGGGAGTCAACAATACAAACTATATCATTAACAGCATAAGTAGTAATATGAACCATCACATCCCGGCAAAGGAGTCAACAATACAATCCATATCATTAACAACATAAACAATAATAATAACCATAACATCCCGGCAAGGGAAACAACTATAACCAATCTCACCTAAACAGTTTACTTCACGGAATAACACTCGGCTTCACACAAAAGGCCCAATAATAGGCAACATCAAGGAAATACCAATAACATAAATGTCTAACAATTAGACCTAAGTAGCGCTTAAGGGAATAGTCATATAAATCACAATGTAAGACTCACGGTCATGCTTGACTCCAATGGATAAATGTTCCAACTACGGCTAGTCAACTATAAGGCTAGATGACACTAATTATAGTCAATTAGGCAAGTTAGGAAGAAAATATAGCATGATGATAAGAAAAGTAGAATATTCAGTTAAGTCAAGTAAAGTCAAATAACCAACGAAGAGTCCAAAAATAAGTAATTCTAATTTAAACAGGAAGGAATGAAATTAGCAACCAAGGATTCAAGTGTAACAATTACAAATCATACACAGGTAATACAAGAATCTACGAATCCTAAAAGGGAAATCTAATTGCAATTAATAAGTACAAGTACACACTCGTCACCTCGCATACTCGGACTACAATCCACAAGGAAGACTCAATCCTAAGGGGTAGTTCCCTCACACAAGGTTAGGCAAGATACTTACCTCAAAGACGACAACCCGGTACTCAAAGATAGACTTCTCGGGCGGGAAGGCCTCCGGACGGCTCAAAATCAACTAAAACAACTTCAAAACACATATAAAACGTATAAGGAACTATTCAGAATAATAATGTATCAATCTTTTCAAAATCATAAAAATCGATCCAAAAGTCGACCCCCGGGCCAGCTAGGGCTGCTTATTGGGCGGATTGGGCGGTTATTTACTTTTAACGGTTTGGCTTATCGGCTTTTAAATGTATTAATCCTCTAGCCACCCGATAAGATATCAGGCGGATTGGTATCGGTTTACCTCTTATCGGACGGTTATCG
>ML366971.1:0-31970 GCA_005239505.1 Nicotiana paniculata | reverse complement strand
TCATACGGCCCATGATCTCCTGAAAACCTGGTGCAGTCATGAAATCTGCTGGGGCAGGATCTGTTGGAGGCACCTCGGCTTGCCCCTCTATGATAGGATCCTCGAGGCGTACGGCCGAAGTGATGCAAAAATTAAATATGCACTGTCTAAGGGTCGAACGGATCGAACCACAGATGCATCTATTACCCCGCTCGCGAATCGATCATGTGACGCAGTGGACATAATATAAGTCTACCCCACTCACAAATCATACATGCGACACGGGTGCTCATATACATACACAGAATTATCAGGAAATTTAGGAAAATATAGAGTTCACACTTGGAAAACAAGAATCATGGCAACAACAAGATTTAATGTAACCTTCCATTTTCTCATGCTAGTTCAAGGATAAAAATCGACTAGGAATACATACAGGGATACAAGCAAGGCATATAAGCATGCTTGTGAGTCCTAAAGACTACCCGGCATAACATAGTAGTAGCTACGCATGGACTCTTGTCACCTCATGCGTGCGTAGTCCCCGAAAATAAGGACAATTCAATCATTTATAATTAACTATGGGGACAATTCCCTCTTACAAGGTTAGAAAGGAGGCTCACCTCGTGCTGAACCTACTTCTCGGACCAAGAACGCGCCCGAAACTCCAACCTCTACATNCTCACCCATAGTCTAAGGATCATTAATATATAGTTTTTGTATGATTTCATGGAGGAAAAATGGTGAATTTATCTAAAGTTCATCAACCCTAGGTTTCCACTCTAACCCCTTTGATTTACACTAATTGGGTGTTAATCTACCTAAGATTGACGTAATAAACCAACATTTAAATGGAAATTGCTTACCTCTTAGTGGCTAGGCCGAATACCCTCGTGAAAGCTCTCAAAATCACCTATGGTGAGGAAGAAATGGTGAAAAATGGTTAAGTCCCGAATTAAATGGGCTCACTGCCTTCGGTGACCTCGCACCTGCGGCTCGAGGACCGCACCTTCGAGCCAAGGCTTGCACCTGCGGAATTTGGCAAAGGGACTGGGGATCGCACCTGCGGAGGGGTTTCCGCACCAGCGGACCCACTCATGCGGAGAAAGGTTTGCACCTATGATCTGGGCCTTCTCCCTTATGGGTCGCATCCGCGAGGCCTTGACCGCAGGGGCGATCTCGCACCTGCGATCTGGGCAACCGCACCTGCGATCACACCAGACCTGGTGCATTAGAAGGTGAAGCTGCTGATTTTTGGCCCCATTTGGTGTCCGGTAGGCACCTGGGCCCACCCGATCCCCCGTGCAATTATACCAACAATTCCTAAATCGTATTACGGACTCGCTCGAGCCTTCGCAACACCCAAAACCAGTCTAAAACTCAAAATCACTCCTCAAAACCCCTAGAATCAAACTTAAGAATTTTCAAGTTCTTGAATTCGGTTTCAATGCGCCGAACCACCTATACTACTCGGAATGACACCAAATTTTGCAAGCAAGTCATGAATGACATAACGGAACTATTTCGTGTCTCGAAAATCCGTTCAGATCTCGATAACACAAAAACACGTTCCAAACCAAATTATGAAATTAAGGAAACTCTATTTTTGCTATTTGGCGTCGAAACGCTCTTGGGGCATCCAAAACCCATTTCGGACATACGCACAAGTCCGAAATAATCATATGAAGCTACTGGAATCGGCAAAACTCGATTCCGAGGTCGTTTACTCAGAATGTTGACCGAAGTCAAACTTGGCCTTAAAAGTCAATCTTAAGGAACCAAGTGTTCCTATATTACTCTATATACTTCCGAATCCCGAACCACCCGTCCCTACAAGTCATGAATCACTGAAAGCCACTACGGGAAGTCTTATTTAGGGGAACAGGATCCGAATATGCAAAACGACCAGACGGGTCGTTAAATCATGCCTTCGTTGGCTTGATATAGCGCTTGGGCCACTAGGGCCCCTCCGGAGTCTTTACACCCCAAGTGAGCGCACTGATGTTGAGGGATGGATTTTCCCTGGGCATGGATCGTGTCCAAAGTGGATGTTATGTGAGGAATGGATCGTCCCTAAGCATGGATCTTGTCCGAGTGTTGTATTCCGGAGATGGGCTTTCTCTGTGCGGCTGTATTGGCCATTTTCTTCAGTACTGAGTGACTACGGTCACCAATGATTATGTAAATTCCGGGATGGACTTTTCCCTGGGCCTGAGAGCCATATACGGTACTGAGTGGACTACTGTGTGAGGGTTGCTATCACTATGTGCATATCCACACTAGTTTCATACATACTTTTATGATGGCATGTAGAGTATACTGGCATACATAGCATATTCACTCATTCTGATAAACTGTTAGCATGTCTAATTTTTGTATATTTTTTATTGTAAATTCTGAGGTTTTTTCTGTCACTACCTCTCAGCCCATACTTTGGGTTTGTTACTTTTGAGGGTGTACTCACGTTACCCCATGCACCTTATGTGCAGATCCAGGTACACCGGGACCCGATAGTGGATACTGAGCAGTTGTTAGAGTTTCATTGGAGTTGTCGAGGTAGCAGCTGGCGATCGCGACCTCGTCTCTCTTTCTTATTCTACCTGTTTTTCTTTATTTTGATACTATGTTGTCCATTTCTCCTTTTCCTTACTTTATGTTATAGTAGCTCATGACTGAGTGACACCGGATCCGGGGTTGGAGATTTTAAATTTTGTTTCAAATATTGATTCAAAACTTCAGATTATTAGTATTATCAATAATTTCGTTTAAAATTTTATTTTTACTAGAAATTGAATTTAGCTTAGATAAAATGGGCGGCTTGCCTGGTTCTACGACAGGCGCCATCACGACCCCGAAATCGGGTCGTGACAATTTGAAAAGTCATGATTGTCATGTTTTCATGGAGACCTTAGTGCCTATTGCATTTTGTGGTTTGCCTGAAAGAATCTGGAAACCCATCACAGAGATTAGTTTGTTTTTCAAAGACTTGTGTTCTACCACATTAAGGGAAGAAAACCTACTCCGGATGGATCAGAACATTCGTGTAACTTCTAATAAGATGGAAAAGATATTTCCATGTGGTTTTTTTGATGTGATGGAACACCTTCCAATCCACCTTGTACATGAGGCACAACCTGGAGGGCATGTTCAATGCAGATGGATGTATCCCTTTGAGAGGTAATATTTTAAGTTTGATGTAATTTTCTGTTTTATATGAATGTTCTTGGCTAACATGATATTATGTAGGACAATTATCAAATGCAAACAATTTTTTAAGCAGAGGAATAGGATTGAAGGATCTATATGCGAAGCTTATCTTGCAAAGAAAACTGCTCATTTTTGTTCTTATTATTTTGAGAGTAATGTGCCATGTGCTAGGAATAGGCCCAATAGGCACACGCTCGAATGTGTGAATGATCCATTATATACGCCTATGTCCATATTCAATCAACCGGGCCGATGTTCTAAGGATGTTAGAAAGAGAAGTTTGAGTGATATGGAGTACAAGTCAGCTACACTTCATGTGTTGCTAAATTGTCCCGAAGTTGTACCATTTCTCAAGTAAGTATTGATTTAGTAGTTATCAAAATATAAAATTTACTGTGATTACATCTTGATGCAACTACTAAAAATATTTGATGTGTCACAGACACANATGCAAGTGGTTTGACCCAAATCCAACAAGAGGTACAAGAGTACACAACCAATACAACATAATTGAGGTTAATCATACGAGGGAGTATGATCGCTATGATCATTTCAATAATTGCACAAAATGTTAGGCAAGTGTATTATGCTCCTTATCCATTTCGGCGGAATAAGTCTGATTGGTGGGTTGTAATAAAAACTAAGCCTGTAGGTAGGGTGGAAGTCAAGAATTGTTAGATGTTGCATATCAAAACGATATCTCCAGTGTTCACCAAATAATGGACGATCAGTTAGAAAATGATTTGGAAAATCCTGAACACATATTGGAAGAAGTTGATATAAATGAAGTAAAAATTATAGAAAACGAGGACGAAGAATCAACTGATTAAGCTCAAACAAGTGAGGAAGAAGAATTCTCGGACGAGGAACAATACGTCGATGAGCTTTAAAAAGTTGGTTTTTTAAATAACTCTCATTTTATAGCTAGTTTCTTATATGTTTCAATCTAAATATGTATTATATTATGCACATGACAGGCAATGGTCAAGGTAACAATGACCCTACTGGTTCTCGGGGTCGAGAAAATGCTAGGAAGGGAAAGAGGAGGGTAGAAAATAATACTCCATCTTTTCCACCCTCTTTAGAGATACCTATGCCTATGATTATGTCTTATCCTCCACCCCACGGCGATACTGATCTGCCACAGCATCACGATCCCTACACCTTCATGCGGACACCAGGTCTTTCATCACAAGTCCATATGACTATACGTCCGACATAGAGTCCAACTGCCTCACGACCACGTGGATCGCAGGCATCTGCATTGCATGGATTGCATCCATCCATGTCACAGCCACATGGATCACATCCATCCATGTCACAGCCACTCGGGTCACAGCCATTAGTATCACATCCACTTGGGGTCCATCCAGCTATGTCGCAGTCACAGGAATCGCAACCATCTTCATCAGCGACTCCATCTATTTCAGGCCTTCGCCTGAAAGGCAGTAGCTCTGACCCCCCCCCCCTACACCTTCCACACATGCCTCTGATATACATGCATTGGACGGTGACGATGATGATGACGAGGAAGTGCATTATGATCAATATGGCAGGATCATCATAGTCCCTGAGGTTGATGGGTAAGAGTTATTTGTTATTTTTGCGTTTATTGTTTTGTAAAGTTTTTATTGAGATATTAATGTGTTTGTTTTGTTAAAATTTGAAGGTTCATCCCAAGTAATAAGACTACGAGGATAATCACCAAATCCATCAGAAAGCTTTATGATGGCGCTTATGCGACTTGGACTGATTTCTCATTCTCGTTGAAGGAGCAAATTTTCAATCAATTTAGGTATAAATGTTCTTTTAAGCAGTTTAAGTATTTATATTTATGATATTTCCATATAATATTTAACTTTTGAAATACAGAGCAAGTGTGTGGGAAAACCGCTGTAGCGCGGAAGTGGCTGCAAATTTTCATCACAAAGCTCGCAAGCGGTTGTCGCATACTTTCTCCGAAGCTAGAAAAAAGAACAAGAAGCCTGACTGATTACTTCAAAATTTATGGGATGATTTGCAAAGGCAATGGCTTACCGCAAAGTTCTTAGACAAGAGCGAAAAAGGAAAGAAATTTCGCGCATCTGAGAAGGGAGGCTCCTTGCACACTGGAGGTGAGATTAGCCTAGGGACAATAAAAAGAAGATTGGTACGTAATTGCTTAATTTATTTTAATTTTCAAAGTATATCTATTCTGTTTATTAACTAAATTAATTTTTTTTTCAGGAAAAGAAGTTAGGGCGTCCACTGAACCAAGATGAGCTATTCAAGGAGACACATATTGTAAAGAAAAAGAAACAGACGGATCACGAAAGATGGGTCGAGGACCGGACCTCGACTGTATATGTAAGTTTTCACTTCTCATTAAGTATTTTAATTTACTTTTATATAAATTTTGAAATACTAGTTTAATGTAAATTTTCGTATAGGGTCGCTTCCAAACTAACGTGGAGGAATTCATCCACACTCAGCCACCTAATGAGTCGGGCGAGCCAACCCAACCTTCGGACGAGGATGCTGGAAGAATATGGATGGAGTCTGTTGGCGGTCCAAAATGGGGGAAGGTATACGGGCTTCCTATTAAGAAATTCCATATCTATAAGTGTGGATGCAAGGAATAGGTACTTCCTCGCTAGGCGAGCAACTTGATGGGGAGAGCCTCTCCGATATGCGGGAGACTGTGACAAGGCTCACATCGGAGCTAGAAGCAGCCAAGGAAAGAGAAAAGGTTAGAGATGCTCAGTACCTTGGCATGCAAGCTTAGATCAGAACTCTCCTATCTACTGGAGCTTTTCCGATTCTCCGGTCTCGTGAGTCATCGCCAGAGGCTCGACCTGCACGTGAGCGTTCCTCCCGTCCTCCCCTTGATCGTTCCTCCCGTCTTCCCCGTGGTCGTTCTTCCCGTCCTCCACAAGACCCTTCTGTATACCGTCTTATAGATAAAAGTTCATCAGACGATGATGATGATGTTGTACAAACACTCCTTGACTTTTATATACTTTGAACTAGACAAATAGAACCGATTTTGAACTAGTTGTAATAAGCTTTAACTTAGTTTTGTCAGTTTAATTTGTTAGTTCTATTGAACTTTAATTTGTTAGTTTTGATGTGTTTTTTGAATTGTGTTGTTGTTGTTTTGGAGATTTTTGTATAGAATTGTATTGTATTTATTGAATTGTATTTGTTATTTAGGGATTTTGGTATGCTGGCAGGTAGTGTAGCTTCCAAAATAAGCATTTTATGCCAAAATTATAACCCAGGAAGCCGACTAAAGTTGGTCGCTTCCCTATTAAAAAACATTTCTAGAAATTAGAGACCAAGGTTGGACGCTTATGACTAAAAAAATTAAAAAATTAAAGATTAGCGACCAAGGTTGGTCGTTTAAGAACCTAGATTTTTATATTAGCGACCAACTTTGGCCTGTATTATTAAATATATATTTTTAAAAATTATATATATTTTAATTTACCGACCAACTTTGGTCGGTAATTTTTAAATTATAATAATTAATAAAATATCGTAATTTTAATATACCGACCAACTTTGATCGGTAAATTTATGTTATTAAAATATTTTACCGACCAAAGTTGGTCGATTTTTTTTACACTGCGCAGTTGGTCCTTTTACCTTAGCGATCAAAGTTGGTCGCTAATGCTAAGGTGAAAGGACCACCAATATAGTGACCAAGCGTGTTTGGACACATTTTGGTCGATAAATTGAAATAGGCGACCAATATTGGTCGCTTTTTACCAGATTTCTAGTTGTGAATTTTCTACAAATATCACTTATAAACAATCTGATCCCTAATATTCAACGAGGCAATGATGCCAAAGCACCCTTGATATAGTAGTTGACAAGTCAAATCTGTTCAAATATGAGTTTTTATCAAATTTATATGTTGGTGGTCTCCCTAATTAAGTATGGAGTGAATTTTAAAGGTTCAGTTGGCACTAAATATAATTTTGCATAAGTACTATATATATATCCAGTGCTTTAACTGACCGAAAAAAAGAGGGAATTTGTTAAATATATTTAGTCAACAAAAGAGTGGAAGAGGCATGCTTATTGCGAATAGGAATATATGATTTACTTAACACCCTTTTTTTCTTGCATATCCATGGTTTGTGATTAGTTAATATCGTAGAATCAATGTGCCAATTTCCAATATAAAACGAAAAAGAAAGCAATATTTAGAAGGCTTAAAAGAACTCAAAAGATGCTAATCCTTTGTTTAACTGCTAGATATGGGTCTACTTTTTAAACATATTTTTTAGAAGGAAATGAAAAACGAAAAGGAAAACGTTTTACAAAGAATGAAAAAACAAATAATATTTTTAGAACGACTATATTATATTTTTCCTAAATTAAAAGGGAGTTTTCCCTTATACGTATCCAAATAAAATCTACGAGTGTCGAAGAATATTTTGATGAAGACTTTGGCCTTCACGTAAACTGTAGGATATCATATTAGTCCAATATTTTGTTCTCTTTATTGTGTTTTCTTTATCTATACAATGTTTATGTAAAAGAGTATAAGAATCTTCATTAAGGTAGGATTATGTTCATATTTATTCCTACAATGTTATTGCACATGGTGAAAAGAAAGCTCCAACCACATAGCTGAAAGTAAAAACTAAAGGAATAAGTATAATACTGATACTAATCTGACTTTGGCTGAAAATAGTGTATTGATGTCTTGAGAACATACAAATTAACAAGAGCTATATAGGTCAGCCGCGAATTCAAAATTTGAAGTTTATGAATTTTTATTACGATCTGAAAAGTTAATATATGAAATATACAATAGTATATGAATTCAAATATTTATATTTATTTGGTGAACTTCTTAATACATATAAAACAGTACGTAACTCATAGTAGTAAATGCAACTATTTCCTCCTTTGCATAGTCAACTTTTATATGGACAAAATTATAATGGATACATTATATTTATTTCTTTGGTAATCATATCATATTCTAGTTGGTATTAAAGATTGTTGGTAAAGAAATTGGTAAGAGCATTTTGTGGTACAACGTTTTTGGGTAAAAATAGTACGGGCTAATCAGTTTTTGGACTGGTTATTCAAAAATAGTTAGCGTTTGCAATGTCATTGAAAAATAACTCTTTTTTTGCTACAACAGGGACCGATCCAGCATAATATACTGGAGATTGGTGCACCTGTGTATGAACTTCAGCATATTATGCTGGAACTCCAACACGCGAAAAGTTCCAGCATAATATACTGGAGATTGGTGCACCTGTGTATGAACTTCAGCATATTATGCTGGAACTCCAACACGCGAAAAGTTCCAGCATAATATACTGGAGATTGGTGCACCTGTGTATGAACTTCAGCATATTATGCTGGAACTCCAACACGCGAAAAGTTCCAGCATAATATACTGGAGATTGGAGCACCTGTGTATGAACTTACAGCATATTATGTTGGACCGGGATATTATACTGGAACTCCAGTATATTATGCTGGAACTCCATTATAATATGCTGGAGTTCCAGCATACTTATGTTGGAACTCCATTATAATATGTTGGAGTTCCAGTATACTTATGTTGGAACTCCAGTATAATATGCTGGAGTATTTTCTGGATTTTGAATAATATTTTCGTTCAGAATTATCTTTACATGAAAAATGTCAAAATTTCGATTACTTTTGAAATTATGGCTACTTTTGAATGACCACTTGTAAATCTGGCTATTTTCGAATTCCTCCCCGTTTTGGAGCCAAGTTTTGGACTTACATTCAAGCCCATAACATGCCTAACCAGATATGGGCCTAACCAAATATAGACGCTACGCCATACATAAACCGTAAAAATTGCATGGGGAGCCCTATTTGGTCGCCTCCTTTTAACTTATACCCATTTTATTTTTTCGTTTGCATCTGTACCAATTTTTTTGTTAAAAGCATTTTCAAAAAAACGATTTTGCCTTTCAGGACTATTGACAAAATTGTAGAGTGCAGGACAAAACTTCAGCATGTTTTGGTATGAAGTTTTAGCAAATGAATTATATAACTTCAGCATGCATTAAAAAAAACTCGTTAGAAAATTACATACTGCAAGACATAAGCATATTTAGTCTGAAATTTTAGCAAATGAGCTAAAAAACTTAAGCATGTTTAGTCTGAAGTTTTATCAAATGAAAATAACTTAAGCATGTCTAGTCTAAAGTTTTAGCAAATGAACTAAATAACTTCAGCATGCATTAGCAAAAACTCATTAAAAAATTATATACTGCAAGACAAAACTTAAGCAAGTTTAGTCTGAAGTTTTAGCAAATGAACTAAAAAGCTTAAGAATGTTTAGTCTGAAGTTTTCGCAAATGAACTAAATAACTTCAGCATGTTTAAACTGAAGTTTTAGCAAATGAACTAAATAACTTCAACATGTTTAGACTGAAGTTTAGGATAAAACTCATGACAAAACTGTAGACTGCAGGATAAATAACTTCAGCATGCATTAGCATGAAATTTTAGCTTCAATGTGAAAACCAGATATGGGCCTAACCAAATATAGACGCTACGCCATACATAAACCGTAAAAATTGCATGGGGAGCCCTATTTGGTCGCCTCCTTTTAACTTATACCCGTTTTATTTTTCCATTTGCATCTGTAACCATTTTTTTGTTAAAAGCATTTTAAAAAGACGATTTTGCCTTTCAGACTATTGACAAAATTGTAGAGTGCAGGACAAAACTTCAGCATGTTTTGGTATGAAGTTTTAGCAAATGAATTAAATAACTTCAGCATGCATTAAAAAAAACTCATTAGAAAATTACATACTGCAAGACAAAAACTTAAGCATATTTAGTCTGAAATTTTAGCAAATGAGCTAAAAAACTTAAGCATGTTTAGTCTGAAGTTTTAGCAAATGAACTAATAACTTAAGCATGTTTAGTCTGAAGTTTTAGCAAATGAATTAAATAACTTAAGCATGTCTAGTCTGAAGTTTTAGCGAATGAACTAAATAACTTTAGCATGCATTAGCAAAAACTCATTAAAAAATTATATACTGCAAGACAAAACTTAAGCATGTTTAGTCTGAAGTTTTAGCAAATGAACTAAAAAGCTTAAGCATGTTTAGTCTGAAGTTTTCGCAAATGAACTAAATAACTTCAGCATGTTTAAACTGAAGTTTTAGCAAATGAACTAAATAACTTCAACATGTTTAGACTGAAGTTTAGGATAAAACTCATAAAAAGACTGTAGACTGCAGGATAAATAACTTCAGCATGCATTAGCATGAAGTTTTAGCTTCAATGTGAAATAATTTCACGCTATATTAGCATGAAGTTTTAGCTTCAACATGAAACAACTTCATGCAAGTGTGATTCTGAAAATGAATCTAGGCAAGTTTCTGGGTTTTTTTATAAAGTTGTTGAGAGCAAAGGTTGCAGATCACGCAATTTATTAGGGATGTAATTATCATATTATTACGATTTTTTTTATCAGCTAACTATCAAATCAATAATTTTTAAAAATATGATACATATTAAAAGGTGACACAAATATAAAGTACCCCGAAAATCCCCCACATAAACCTGATAGCAAGGCCCATAAATAGTCATAGTTACCAAATATGGTATCACGCATTTATAGAGATGTTTTTTCTTTTGTAGAATTAAATTAAATAACCTCCCACTCAACTAATTGAACTAAAAATTGTCAAAGGGTGTAATCATTGCGTTTAGAAGCATCAATATAAGAGGGGAATGGTTTGTTTTGTCATCTAATATTTGGCCGACCCTATTTGTTAGTGTTGAGAGACACTTTCTTTTTGTTCTGAATATTATACTAACATTTAGACAGCCTGACCCCATTCAGAAAAACATTTAGACAGCCTGATATTATCACTTTACTTTTAAATATTACTCCTTTCGGTCCATAATGAGTGACTTTTTGATTATTTTCAGACATAGTAAAAAATATATCTTTTAATACTATTTAGAAATAAAACTGATCATATTAACATTTACTATCTCTTTACATAAATACTCCTAACACATACTCCACCACAATATACTCCAAGGACAATGTAGGAAAAAAATAATTAATTCATTCTTAAAATCTGTAAAAATCACTTATTTGGACAAAAACAAAGACTAAAAAATTACTTATTGTGAACCGAATGGAGTAAATATTTGGTATTTGTTCCCCAGAAATTTGTTAGAGACAGCTAGCCTTTTAACCATTTCTGTAGTAGTTTTCTGACTTCTGAAAGTTCATGTCTTAACAAAAGAGACATATATGCATAAGTCCGGAATCCAATTATTGGGTTTTTGGACAAGCATGACGTTAATAGGTGAAAAAAAAAGAGGGACCAAACTATGTATAACGCGGTAATAAACCGTGTTATACCTTAACGGTGTTATAGCCGTTAAGGTATAGATTATTACCGCGTTATACATGCATAGCGCATGTTTTTTCCGCGCTATGCTGGCACCATCCGATGAAAAGGTATAGCGCATGAAATAACCGCGCTATGCATCAAAAATTTCAAGCTATTTCCTTATATAAAGGGGTTAGGATTTTATGAAAATCCATTCAAAAGATATTCTAACTCCCGTTCAAACTTTGCTTCTTGTTAAATTCTCAAGCATTTTTTCATGATGTCTGAAGAGCGAAGAATAAGAGTTTCCTTATATTGGGGGGGTGAGTTTGTTATGGAGAATAACTTTATGAGGTACAGTTTATCTCGACAATGTCATGTTAAACTGCCACTTACAATGGAGTACGATACATTGGTATTGTTGTTATGAAAAAAAATGAGTGTGAGGAAATGTTCGGTGAAACTTAAAGTAACCGGAAGATATCCGTATTCCGTCACTCCGCAAGGGGTTGCTTTTTACTCGGAGTTTAACATCGACGATGATGAAACTTTGAGGGATTTTCTGAGGACTCCGGATGAATACCGGGAATTTCTTGTAATCAAAATGTTGGATATGTACGTCAAGGTCGAAGATGTTCCCAACAATGAGGTTGCGCATAGTAGGGATAAACCCGAGTCAACGGGTGATTATTCTGGAGCAGTTTTTGCCGGACAGGTTCCAGATGAAAGAGTTTGCCTTGATTTAAACTTATCACCGCCGGCGAATGAGCAGCGAGAAAATAATTTCTCTCCTTCTTTACATAATTCACAAGACGAGTGGTAAACTTCAATTTTCCTTTGTATTATGATGTATATTTTTGTTATATTGAATTTTTATTAACAAGGGGTATCGGCCGGATATGAATTTTACAAGTTATGGACCCCCGCATACTTGGAATATGCCTAGTTTTGGTGTGTTGGATCATGGTGGTCCATCCAGGAGTCATCACCAACATGAAAATGTCCATCATGGAATTTTATCACATTATGACTTGTAAGTGAAGCGATACAGCTATATGGAAAGTATTTATTAATTTCAGTAGCTTATTATTTTGTTGGTTGTGCAGTGAAAACGAACAAGTTGAACCACCTGTCCTCACGCAATTGCCCGAAGATGACGTATTAAATCGGGATCTGGCAGATGCACAAAGTGAGGAAGAGAACAGTGATTACGACAACAATGCCGAGGAATCCGAAGACGAGACACCCTTCCCTCGGGAGGATGGTGATGAGGAGGATGAGAATGAAGGACCTGATTTGACGAGGGAGTATGCTCCACCCCCTCCCAGATGAAGAGTATACGAGTCCCAAGTGTCGTTTCATTCAAGGGAGATTCCTTACATTGATAACTTGCCAAGCATGCCAGATGTGGAAGCTCTCACAAGGGATTTTGATGAAATTCGGACAGCAGTGTGGGATGATTCTAGACCGACGGTGCTGGCAAAGGGCATGCTTTTTCCTGATAAAGCGCGCGTAAGCAGGGCTTGTAAAATGAACAACGTAAAAGAGTGTCGTGAGATACAGGTATAGGAGTCAAGTCCGGATGTATACAAGGTTGTTTGTCGCAGGTGGTTTTGGCCATGTCATTGGATGTTGCGTGCGAGCAAGAAGAAGACAAGTCTATAGAGAGTGGGTAAATACATTCCCACCCACACATGTGAAATGGACACATTCAACGGGAGTCACTTCAACTTGGATATTGACTTGATTTCTCTTGTCCTTATTCCACACCTTCAAGCGTCCATAAGGTATAAAATCAAAGAGTGGATTACATCAGTCCACCAAGAATATGGCCATATAATTACCAAAAGAAAGGCATATCTCAGGTGCAAACGAGCGTTTGAAATTGTCTATGGTAACTGGGATAAGTCATTTGCAGCATTACCCAAGTACATGGATGCATTGCAGCACTTTAACCGCGGGACGGTTGTTGAATGGAAGCTTAATAGGAGTCCGAGAAAACCAGAATATATATTCAATTATGTGTTATGGGAGTTTAAACCAGCAAGGTGGTATCTTAAGTTTTGTGGAGAACTTGCCTGCGTGGAAAGAACCTTATGCCTACCACAATTACTGTGTGAGGCACTTTAAGGCCAATTTCCAGAAGGCATATCCCTAAAAAAATCTTCATGATTTGATGTGGATGGCAGCAACAGACCACCAACAGTATAAATTCCGGAGGCACATGGAATTTATCAGGCAAGAAGACGAGCAACCTATCGTTGGTTACTGCGATAAAACCCTGAAAAGTGGACTTTGCATGTGGATGGTGGCAGACGATGGGGAATTCTGACTACAAATGTGTCAGAGTCTTTCAACGGGTTATTGAAGTCGGCAAGAGTATTTCCTATCACTGCCATGGTGCAGATGTCATTCAAGCAGATGGCAGAGAGGTTTGTTGAAAGGTCTGCAACTGCAACGTCATTGATGGAAAGGGGTGTTGAATTTATGCTAGTGCCGATGAAGAGATTTGAGAAATACAGGCATCGAGCACATCGGCATTCATTTTTGCAGTATGATAACGAAATAAATGTTTTTGAAGTTCGCACCGCCATCCATCAAAATCGAGGGAATAATGCACATACTGTAAATGAATCTGCAAGGTTATGCTCTGTAACAACCCGATCGGTCGTTACGTAGAACCTGCATTATAATTACAGTTATTGCCTTGTCATAGATTGGTATTACTGTTATTGATGTGTTAGAGTTGGTAGGCTTGGAATCGGAATGGTTGTAGTGAGAATTTAGTCACTTAGTCTTTAGAAATAGCCTTATAGTTGGAAAAGTCAACTGAGAGTTCACTTATTGGTAAACAACCTCGGAATGCGGATTCTATGGCTCGAATAGCTTTGTTAGGTGATTTGGAACTTATCAGTGTGTTCAAAACATTTTTGTGATGCCCGGTGTAGAATTAGGCTTGAATTGGCAAAAGTTAGTTTTTGGTGTTTTTCGGTCGGCAGTGGAAAATAGGCTATCGGGGTCGGAATGGATTCCGACAGTTGGAACAGGTTCGTAATGTCATTTTGGATATGTCTGTAAAATTTTAGGTCAATCAGAGTTGTTTTGGATAGTTTCGGCATTGTTGGTGGATTTTAGAAATTTCAAAGTTCTTAGGCTTGAATTCGATGTGATTTTGGTGTTTTGATGTTGTTTTTCGTGTTTCGAAGGCTCAACTAAGTTTGAATGATCATTTATGATGTGTTGGTAAATTTGGTTGGGGTCCCGAGGGGCTCGGGATTGATTTCGGATGGTTAACGGACATTTTGGCTTTGGAAAAGTCTGCTATTTTTCTGGTGTTAGCACAGCAGTATTTTGTACATAGCGATCGCGAGGTCAGGTCCGCGATCGCGTAGAGTGGAGTGAGGCCAGGAGGAAATTGTTCAATGCGATCGCAGAGTGCGGGGTGCGATCGTGTAGAGCTGGAGGTCTGTTCAGTGCAATCGCGTGGGATAAGTCGCGATCACGTAGGGTTAGCAGGTCGAGCCAGGAGGCCACGCGCTTGTTCTTCGCGAACGCAGTCAAAGGTCCGTGATTGCATAGGCCTGGGAGGTAAAGCATCGTGATCGATAGATCTAGCCGCGATCGTAGAGGGTAATTTTGGGCAGATGGAAATTTGTGCTTCGCGATCGCGATGTGGGTCCCGCGATCGCGATGAATAAGGAACTGAGCAGATATAATTAAACTCTCTGTGACCATTAAACCTTTTAACACCATTTTTGAACGGGAAAAGAGCTTAGAGGTGATTTTGAAGAGAGGAAATCATTGTGCTTCATTGAGGTAAGGGCTTTGGATCCTAAAACTCAATTATAGGTGATTAAGGAACATAATATCATTGTTTAATTCATGAAAATCAGTAGAAAAAGATGGGGTTAGGGCTTGAGATTTTGAGACTTTTAGGAATCGATTTGAGGGGTCAAACGAACTCCGATTTTAGCGTTCTTTATATGTACGGACTCGTGAGATGATGATGAATATTTTGGTATAATATTTGTCGATTTTCAAGACGCGGGATCGGGGGTCGGGTTTTGGCTAAATTCGGGTTTTATGCTAAAATTGGTACTTTTCAATTGGAATTCATTCCTTTAGCATAATTTGATGATAAAGATCTGATCTTTATAGATTTGGAGCGCTTAGAAGTTGATTCGAGAGGCAAGCGGGTTGCAGAGTAGCTTTTCGGGCTAGTTTGAGGTAAGTAATGTCTTTAAATCCTGTCCTGAGGGTATGAAACCCCGGACGTTGCATCCTTTCACGGATTTAGGAATGCAAAGATTGGAAATTTGGAAATATATTCCTCTTTAGGCAACTATTGAGTTGTGAACCCCATTTTAAAGCCTATGCTTAATAGTATTGATATATTTTGATATAATTTGGGCTGCAAGCCATGTTTGGGGCCTAGTGCCGATCTGTTTACCCCTTGGGGGCTGTTTTTACTATTTTCCTCACTTGATATGTTATGATCACTCAGTCTTTAATTTCCTTGATAATTGTTTTGACACTCAGAGTATTTTGCTATTATTTCTTGAAAAATGAAACACTATTTTGGGTCGAGAACCCGGTATAATGATGGCCCGAGTGGCATGTTGAGAGTGTCTGACTGAGTGAGGCTGCGGGCCAATATTGTGAGAATGTTATGATACGAGAGAGTCCAAGGGCCAATATTGTGAGTGATTTATGCCATGATGTGGCTGGCCGAGGTCCAATATTGTGAGTGATTTATGCCATGATGTGGCTGGCCGAGGGCCAATATTGTGAGTGATTTATGCCATGATGTGGCTTGTTATGGCGCTTGGGCTGTAGGAGTCCCTCCGGAGTCTGTACACCCCTAGTGAGCGCAGGTACCTACTGAGTGCGAGTGATGCCTGCGGGGCTGATACTGAGTAACTATGAGGTTGCCCGCTGGAATGATATTGAGTGACTGTGAGGTTGCCCGTTGGGCTGATACTGGGTGACTGTGAGGTTGCCCGCTGGGCTGATACTGAGTGACTGTGAGGTTGCCCGCTGGGCTGATACTGAGTGATGGTGAGGTGCTGAGGAAAATGTTATGAGAGATTATTATGGCCCGAGGGGTAGTTTTATGATGATTTTACTGAGTTTTTGACTATGATTCACTTCATTTTTCAAACTGATATTACTGAGATTTTTACTGAGATATATCGAAAATATACTTGTTTCAAAGGATTTTCTAGAAATTGGTTTTCGAACTTATGTATTTGATGAATACTTTAGGGTGACTTGGTGTTTACTGTTTTTGTGAATTGGTGTATCTGTGCTGTGTGTTTCGTATTTCTCAGACTGTAATTTATTTTCATTACTACTGAGTTGACGTACTCATAATTACTCCCTGTGCCTCTGTGCATAGATCCAGGTACCGATTCGGAGCAGTAGCTGTCTTCGTTCGTATTCAGCAGCTTACGGGATTTTGAGGTAGCTGTTCAGCGTCCGCAACTTACGGGATTTTGAGGTAGCTGTTCAGCGTCCGCAGATTCTCCATTTTCCTTCCTTTATTAGTATTAGTATTTATTTCATAGACATTGATTAAGACATTATCAGAGTTAGTTTATTTTCTTAGATTCTCATGATCATTGACTCTAGTCTTGGGAGGATTGTTTAGAATGTTAGATTATTATGGGGGCATAAAGACTTAAAAAAATTATTTTATGTTTTGTTGTTGCTTGTTATTGATTATTGAAACATTATAATAGAACAGATGGGTAGTTATGTGATGGTTGGCTAGCCTAGTTCCACGATAGGCGCCATCACGACCTGTTAGTATTTGGGGTCGTGACATGCTCTTGTGGGAAATGGTCCATCTACCACATGTCTTTCTTATATGTCATCAAGTGTTTTCAACGTGTTGGTTTAGGTATAACCAACTACGTTGATCAACAATATAGTGTTGCCAAGTACCTAAATACCTATAGTGGGCAGATGCAGCCAGTAGGTGCTGAGCATTATTAGCCGCCGGAACCATTTAAAATGGTGTGTAACAAGTCCTATTTGCGTCAAATACATGTGCAGAAGAGAACGCGTATACAGAACCAAATGGATGTTAGTGATACCGTTTATGCACACAAATGTGGTATATGCTCGCAAACAGGACATGACCGTCGAAAATGTCCTTCGGCTGCTTTGGGTGGCATAGTAATCAAGCTCATAGTGGGTGTTCTTCTAGTGTACCCAAATATCAATGAGTTTATATTGTAATAATTAGTTGTTTTGTTTATGTTGCAAGATTTATAAAATAAAATTATGTTTGTTAATTATGAGTTGATCTCTTCCATTTTAGTTTTTAAATGATAATTAAAAAATTATAGTAAAAAAGAATTATAGTAAAAAAAATTATAGTAAAAATTTGTTAATGGGTTGTCTTGTCGAACTAAAAAAGTTGCCTAACTGACAAAAAGTTATTTTGTATCCGACAGAATCTTTAGCACGCAAAGCATAAGGCGGTTATATACTAAGTTATGTGTATATATAGCGCGGTTAAATACTACCTTATGTGTATATGTAGCGCGGTTAAATACTACGTTATGTATGTTGTCTTGTCGAACTGAAAAAGCTGCCCAACTAACAAAAAGTTGTTTCGTACCCGTCAGAATCTTTAACACGCAAAGCATCGCGCGGTTATATACTATGTTATGTGCATATATAGCGCGGTTAAATATTACGTTATGTGTGTTTCCTTGCCTATAAATAATGGGCTCATTCTGAAGTGTACGAAATAGCTTTTTCTGTGCTCAACAATAACTAATAGCAGTTCTTTCAAGAAAAGAAAGTTTTTTAACGCTGTCACAAATGGGCGAACATCTTAATGTACCAAGGTGCGAGTGCGGCAAAAAATGCATGATGAATAGTTATTGGGATAATGGTGAAGGATCCTCCATAACATGCGGGGATGAAGCCTTAAAAAGGAAATTAATAAAGTTATGGAAAATAAATGAGAAGAATAAAAAAAAAATTAAATTCAATACTAATAACACCATACTTGCGCCTGTGATGATGAGCCATAACTCAGCTGGCGCCCACTATGCAAATCTCGGTCGGCCAATCCTCAGCAGCGGTAGATGGGCCTGGGAAGTATGTATCCCAATCCACTCCAGCAAGGTCCGCGCCTGTGATCAATAATGGACCTGACAGGGTCACCTGCGAAGTCCCTGGAGTAAGATGCATCCCAAGGCTGTATGACGGCATGTCCGTATCATGTAGGCCACCCGACAAATCAGTAACAACATCATCAGTAGGGGCCTTAACGCCCCCTTGATGGGGACCACCTCCTCTCTGCCCACCACCTCGTCTGGCACCCCCACCTCCTCGGGCACCACCACCGCATGCGACACCCCTGCCTCGCTGGTACTACCCTAGCTCTACATAATCATGCTCGTGTCCTAAGCGCTGATCCTCTCGGGCTCGCTGCAGTGTCCGGGCAGCCACCTCTAAAAATCGCCGGCCATAATCATGCAAAGCGGTCGCAAGATCGCTGACATGCTCCTGCATCTGCAGTCCCATATGATAGAATGTATGTAGTCCAATAGCCTGCACAACGTATAAAATATAAACTACATATATTGCACTAAGTGCACTAAGTTACAGTTACATAATTAATAATAGCAGAAAACATACCAAGGCTTGTGCCGCCCGGCGTATGGAACGTACCGCCCGCCAACCTGATGAATGGGATTCCTGACAAAAAGTCGGGTAATGCGGCGGTACCAGGACGTATACATATGGATATTCTCCGCCTGGATTTGTGTAGGTGGGGGGGGGGGAATCAGGTGAGCTCGCTGGTCCCAAGTATGGACCTGCGCCGCTAACCATGCTATAAATGTGTCGTCCGCCCTGGAACGATCATCCCTCTGATAATGTGTAGGATCCAATGTAGGCCCCCTCGACACATAGTGAAAACGGCCAAACTGGAGAAGTACCCGCTCTGTGGCATGATTCTCCACAATATCGAGGCATATTAGTGGGACGGAAGTGCTCCAAATTAGTTTGCCGGCCGAGCAATAATCTGGCAGGCCACCTATCAAGTCGTGGTTGTATGGCGTCCAGATGAACTATCAAATAAGAACAGAAAACGTGAGTATGCGCAATACTAAGTTAATCTATACCAAGTAAGTTTAGGTACATATTTACCTGTGCGCCCTCCAGCAGAAGTGGTACATTCGGAGGTAATGCTGGTAGAGGTGGCTGAAACTGCAGGAACCGCTCCCAGGCCCAAACCTAACATGCAAAGTTGACGTAAGGTTTAAGATAAATTCTAACTATGTAGAATTGGAACTAATGAACAGATTATTCGAATATGTTGTCACCTGTAGAAGCGGCAGAAAACCACAAATGTCACTCTGGGTGCCCATGCTCGCCCGACACATCTGCATGTACATGTAGGCAAGAACAACAGCACCCCAGCTGTACATGGGTAAATCATTTAGCAGTTGAAGATGATGAAGAAATTGTAGGATGACTAGGTTCCCCGAAGTGTTCGGGAACAAGACCCCCCCCACCCAAATCCGACTGGCCACCGACGATGCAGTCTCGTCCTGTGGCTTGTAACCCGTGAGCTGCTGCAGCATGTGCAAATAATGCCCACACGCCATATATTTTACATGTTGAGGCATTGCAACGGCTAGGCCATCAACGGACAGGCTATATAAAACCTCCACGTCCTACAGCGTGATGGTGTCCTCGCCAATGGGCAGGTGGAAAGTGTGCGTCTCGGGTCGCCACCGCTCAATCAATGCCGTGATCAAAGCCCAATCGAGCTGCAGCCGCCAGATCTCTAAAATCCTATAGAATCACGTATCCTGCAGACGCTGGACTACACAGGGATGGAGATCTCTGTCCCTCATAAAACCTCAGAGGTCGTCCCCTCTCCTGGCGCGGAGAGTCAGGGACAGTAACTCTCCCTCCCATACGTGGGCGGACCTATGATCGCCCTGTAGCACTAATAGCTCAGCGGAATAAGGTCCGGGATGTATAGGCGGCACGTCCATGTCGTCAACTGTAAATTAAATAACATTAATTGTATGTTTAATCTATAATTAAATAATTAATTTTTAGAGTTATACAATATTTAATTGGACAGGGTATATATATCTTTGGGTTCCAGGCTCGATATTTGAGGGCCAGTAGCACCAAACTATCATGAATAATTATGTGTGTCAATTTCAAAATTTTTATAATTTTGTGTGTTTGTTTTATAAATTAAATTATCAATTCTTAATTATTTAATTGGACAAAGTATATATATGGGTTTCAGGCTCGATATTTGAGGCCCAGTAGCACCAAACTATCATGAATAATTATGTGTGTCAATTTCAATATTTTTATAATTTTGTGTGTTTGTTTTATAAATTAAATTATTAATTCTTAATTATTTAATTGGACAGAATATATATATCTATGGGTTTCAGAATCGATATTTGAGGCCTAGTAGCACCAAACTATCATTAATAATTATGTGTGTCAATTTCAATATTTTTATAATTTTGTGTTTTTTATATAAATTAAATTATTAATTCTTAATTATTTAATTGGACAGAATATATATATCTATGGGTTTCAGAATCGATATTTGAGGCCTAGTAGCACCAAACTATCATTAATAATTATGTGTGTCAATTTCAATATTTTTATAATTTTGTGTTTTTTATATAAATTAAATTATTAATTCTTAATTATTTAATTGTATAGTATATTTTTGAGGCCCAGTAGCACCAACCTACCATATTATATTTCATCTATCAGTATAAGAGATACTTAAACTACAGGGATTCTATGCTAAAATACTTTACATTTTACTACGGTAAAATGCTCTACATTTTACTACGCTAAAAGGATCTACATTTTATTACGCTAATAAAAAATTTAAACTAAATATAAATAACAAATACATTTTAATCACATAACATTCACGAAAATACATATAAAACAGTAAAGATATTAATTAACATTTTTATTAACAAAAAAAAATTCTCAATTTTTACATATTTTATTTAGAACACTAATATCTTAGTTTGGATAAATATAACATACTAGTTTCGCAAACAAAACACAAAACGACATGAAAACACATTCAAGTCAACTAATATTCATTATTATATGAATTTCGACATAAATTAAATCGGAATACCTCGATTTATAATTTTTGGAAAGTGGAGAAGTTGAAAATTTAAGTCCAAAACGAAGAAACCACAACAATATAATGCTTTACTAAGGTGTGGGACCTACGTACTTGTCTTTTTTCGTGACGGGTGGGACCCACTGTAATTTTTTTGGAGGAAAAAAATGGGAGGGACCGATGTTGGTGAGGGGATTTTAAAATGGGTTTTCTGTCGATTGGTGAAGAAGGGGACGATGTAATAACATGTATAGCACGGTTATTTAATGCGCTATATAGTTATAGCGCAGTTATTTCATGCGCTATACCTTTCTGTCAGATGGTGTCAGCATAGCGTGGAAAAACATGCGTTATGCATGTATAACGCGGTAATAAACCACGCTATACCTTAACGGCTATAACACTGTTAAGGTATAGCGTGGTTTATTACCGCGTTCTACACAATTTGGTCCCTCTTTTTTTCCACCTATTAACGTCACACTTGTCCAAAAAAAACCAATAATTAGGTTCCGGACTCATATATGCATTTATTCATGTACTTATGTATTGCTTTGTTACCTTGTCACCAAATGGTTTCTAAGAACTGTTTGTCCTTAGATTTTGTCAAACTTTATTTGGGTTTTTTTTTTGGCAAATATATGTTTGTTCATAAATTTTATCCATATTTTGACAACTTTCCTAAACCAACTCAAGAGCTGATTTTGACCCAACATATTACTATTACATTTTTTAAAAATTTCCCTAAATTTTTATATTTTATAAAAGAGCCCACCATTTATTATTTTGTAGTAATGCTGCTTCATTTTCTCGGTCATTTGATAGTGCATTATATAGTTCATTATAAAATAATAATTTTGTACCAAATTTATTTATGTTCAGGACTATGGTTTACGATAATATAATAAATTTTATTGATGAAGGTATTGTTGGGTATTTGTGATAGTTTTTAGAATTTGTAGGTATCATGTTTCATGTTTTTCAAAAAAAAAAAGTGAAATATTGTCACGACCCCAAATCCTAACTGGTCGTGATGGCGCCTATCGTGGAACTAGGCTAGCCACTTTCACGTACTACATATTTATTTTAATATAATTTCTCAAAAATCATAATAATAAGCATAAAATATTCTAAGTCTTTAACAAAGCATGATATAATCGAACAGTCTAAACTGTTCCCCAAAATTGGAGTTAACTGATCACAAGCATCTAAGAATAATACTAACACTGCTAATGTCATAATAAACTGTCTCAGAACAAAATATTAAATACTAATGAAGGAAGGGAAATGGAGAAGCTATGGACGCTGGATAGCTACCTCGAAATCCCAAAGCTGACGATGAACGATCTCAGATGGCTACTGCTTAGAACCAGTACCTGGATGTGCACACAGAGGTGCAGGGAGTAATGATGAGTACGTCAACTCAATAGTAATGAAAATAAATCAAGTCTGAAGATAAGAAAACACACAACACAGAACACCAATCCACATATAGTAAGATACGGAGTATTAATACAGTATACATTTAATACATAAGTTGAAAACCAATTTCCGTAAAAAGAATCCTTTGAGCAAGTATAATTTCCAGTATTTCTCAGTAAAATTCCCAAAATATCAGTATAAAAGATGAAATGAATCATAATCAAAACTCAGCAAAATATCATTATAAATCCGCCCATCGGGCCAAATCATCACTCATAAATCAATCACTCAGCACCTCACCATCACTCAGTAACAGTCACTCAGCACCTCACAGTCCCTCATTCCTCCCAATCACTCGTCACTCAGCACTCGCACTCAGTAGGTACCTGCGCTCACTGGGGGTGTACAGCCTCCGTAGGGGCTCCTACAGTCCAAGCGCTACAAACAAGCCAAATCATGGCATCAATCACTCAGGCTCTCGGCCTCTCTCATATCATCAATATCCTCACAATATTAGGCCTCTGCCTCACCCAGTCAGACACTCTCAACATGCCACTCGGGCCATAAATAAACGGGGTTCTCGACCCGAAACAGTATTTCATTTCAAGAAATAATATCAATAAACTCTAAGTGTCAAAATAATTTATCAGGAAAGACTAAGTGAAAAATCATAATTTCTAAGTGAGGAATATCAGGAAAATAGGCCCCAAAAGGGTTAAGACAGATCGGCACTAGGCCCCAAACGTGGCTTACAGCCCAAATATATACAAACATAGTAATACTATAAAACATATGCTTGGAAAGTGGTTTCGCAACTCAATAGTTGCCTAAAAAGGAACAAATTTCTGAATTTCCAATTCGTGCACGCCCCACACACATCACCCAGTGTGTTCGTCACTCCAAAACCGTGAAAGGATGTAAAGCCCGGGATTTCATACCCTCAAGACAGGATTTAAAGACATTACTTACCTCAAACTAGCCCGAAAAGCTACTCCGCAACACGTTTGCCCCTCGAATCAACTTCTGAATGCTCCAAATCTATCAAGTTCAGATTTTTCACATCAAAATATTCTAGGGGAATAAAGCCCAATCGAAAAATATCAACTTTATGCACAAAACCCGAAATTAGCCAAAACCCGACCCCCGGGACCATGTCTCGGAACTCGACAAACTTTATACCAAAATGATTCTCATCATCTCACGATTTCGTACATATAAAGAACGCTGAAATCAGAGTCCAAATGACCCCTCAAATCACCCCTAGAAGGTTTCTTAATTTCAAGCCCTAGTTTTCCCTTTTTCCATTGATTTTCCCTAATTAAACATTGTTAATTTGATCCATAATCACATATTTAACTCATAAATAGGAATATATCACTTAGCTAGTGTTGCTTGGTGAAAATCCCTCCTTGAGCTCTCCAAAATCTTCCAAACCAAATGAAAGAAATGAAAGAAATAGGCCAAAACTCGCTTTTAAAACAATCTGGCCAAGCTTCATCGAGTTGTACCTTGCGTTGTGCATGTTGTACATGCTATTACAATTTTCCCCTATTGTACACCTTCTATTAAAACGCCCATAAATCCTTGTATAAATATCCAAATGACAATCGGTTTTAAGATTTAGAAACTAAACTCGAAGATCTTTCATTTGATAGGTTGTACACCATATAACTCTTTTTATATTCTGAGATATGAGCTTCCAAAGTTGGCTCTGTGCATCAGTAAATTCTATCGAAACTGCTTCACTATCCATCTTCAATCGATCGTAACTTTCTAATCAAATGCCAAAATCATGAATGGTTTAAGTTTCTAGAAACTAGCTCCCCGATGCACCAGTTGCTGTCCAAAAGTGCAACATAAATTTTTGCAGTTTTTCTTCCTTTTTCTTTTGTCCGAAATTCATTTCGTTAACCTTTCGAAATCCACCCGAGGCCCTCGGGACCTTAACCAATTATACCAACATGTCCCAAAACATGATACGAACTCGCTCGAGGCCTCAAATCACATCAAACAACGTCGAAATCATGAATCACACCCCAATTCAAACTTAATGAACTTTAGAACTTGAAACTTCTACATTCGATGCCGAAACCTATCAAATCACGTCCGATTAACCTCAAATTTTTCACACAAGTCATATTAGACATATGGACCTGCTCCAACTTTCGTAATTGGAATCCGACCTCGATATCAAAAAGTCAAACTCTCGGTCAAACTTCTCAAAAACCTTTAAATTTCTATCTTTAGCCAAATGACTTCAAAATGAGCTACGGAACTCCGAATTCACTTCCGATCGCGCTCCCAACTCCAGAATCACCATACGGAGCTAATCCCAGACTCGGAATCCCAAACGGACATCAATAACACCGAAATGAACTTCAACCCAGACTTATGAAATTTCTTCTAAAATGCTAACTTCTACAATTTGCGTCGAAATGCTCTCGGGTCATCCAAAACCCGATCCGAACATACGCCCAAGTCCGAAATCATCATATGAACGTGCTGGAACTTTCTAATCATGATTCTGAGGTCTTTTACTCAAAAATCCAATCCTAGTCAATTTTTCCAACTTAAGGCTCCCGAAATGAGAATTTTCTTTCCAAATTGACTCCGGACTTCCTGAAACTCAATTCTGACCATGCCTACGAGTCATAATACCTGAAATGATCTGCTCACTGCCTCAAACTGCCAAACGATGTGTTAGAGCTCAAAACAACCGGTCGGTCGTTACATGTTTTGAAAACTGATGTCCAAACACATTTTCATCTTCAAACCAAACTTCACCCAAATCGGATTTTTCAAAATAAATTTGAAAATCTATGGCCAAACGCTAGCTTTATTGGGAGAAATTAACCAGAAATTAAAAACTCAATTCTGACCATGCCTAACCAGATTTACAACTGGTCATCCAAAAATATCCACACTTTTAAAAGTAATCTAAATTTAGCCATTTTTCATGTAAATATAAATCTGAACGAAAACATTGTTCAAAATCCGAAAAATACTCTAGTATATTATACTGGAGTTCCAGCATAAGTATACTGGAACTCCATTATATTATACTGGAGTTCCAGCATAAGTATACTGGAACTCCATCATAATATAATGGAGTTCCAGCATAAGTGTACTAGAACTCCAGCATAATATACTGGAGTTCCGGCAAAGTATACCGGTCCAATATAATATGCTAGAAGTTCATACACAGGTGCTCGAATCTCCAGTATATTATGCTGGAACTTTCCGCGTGTTCGAGTTCATACACAGGTGCTCAAATCTCCAGTATATTATACTGGAACTTTCCGCGTGTTGGACTTCCAACATAATATGCTGGAAGTTCATACACAGGTGCATTGAACTGCAGTATATTATACTGGACCGGTTTCTGTTGCAGCAAAATAACAGCTACTTTTCAATGAATTGGTAAACGCTGGCTATTTTTGAATGACCAGTCCGAAAAGTGGCTAATTGAAAATGGCAAAAATGTTGATTTTGGTCTTATGTTTCTGTCAATTCTTTTTGCACCTGCGAAGTCGCTTCTACGACACAGGCGTCGCTTCTGCCATCCACACTGGACAGCCCAAAGCTCGCACTTGCGCAAGATTTTCTGCTTCTGCGAAGCTCGCACTGTCTCGCGCATCTGCGCAAAGTTTCTGCTTCTGCAGCTCCTTTGTACGCTGCTGCGATGCCTTCCCCAGCCATGGCCAATTTTGCTTTCTGCGAGGAGCTTCTTTGCTTACGAGTGTTAATTCTGCAAGCTCTTTACTTGGATTCATGTTTGATTAGCAATATTAAGGATTACATAGGGGGAAATGAAGAATGTTTGTTGTAAACCTTATTATTTTTTTAACGTTAATGCCATTTCTCTTGAGAAGATGGGTAAAGAAAGTAAGCCATAGAAATCATAAAAAAGTCAGCAAAATCATATATAATACCTACCAAGTATTTTTATAATTACTAGGCTGCACTGACCAAGGAGTAGAAACATCAGCAGCTGCCCAGAAGCAGCAGATTTTCAGCAGCTTCTTCAAGTCCGGAATTGGTCCGTTAACCGTCCGAAATCCACCCGAGGCCCTTGGGACTTTAACAAAACACACCAACATGTTCCAAAATACAATAAGAATTTAGTCGAGGCTTTAAACAACGTTAAACAATACCTAAAATTTTAAATCGCGCCATGAATCGAATTGTGAGTTTTCAAATCTTCCAATTTCTATATTTTGCGCCGAAACATATCAAATTAATCCGGAATGACTTCAAATTTTACAGACAAGTCACAAATGACACCACAGACCTACAGCCACTCTCGGAATTCCATTCCGAGCCCGATACCCAAATTTCACTTATCGGCCGAAATCGCCGAAATTCTAACTTTCGCCAAATTACATCAAATTACTCTACGGACCTCCAAAACCAACTCCGGACACGGGCCTAACTCCAAAATCATCATACGAAGTTGTTGACATCATCCAAAACTCATTCCGAGGCCGTTTACACAAAAGTCAAACCTCCGGTCAACTTCCATCACCTAAGCTTAAAAAATTGAAAATTCTCTCCCAATTCGACTCCGGAATACCCGGTAACTGAATCCAACCACGCACGCAAGTCAATATACACAACGTGAAGTTGTTCAAGACCTTACGCCACCGAACGAAGTTTAATTTCTCGAGACGACCGGTCGGGGCGTTACATTCTCCCCCTCTTAAACAAACTTTCATCCTCGAACGTGCTAAGATTTACCTTGAACTCATCCAATCACTGATTGCGCACTTCCAACACACACCCGCAGGTGATCCCACGTCACCCCAACCCACTTAAGCCTGATGACACAATCACAACTGCAATATAGTCTTCCCATCACCACCGATAAGCCTCATACCTCTACTTCTCACCTTCTACTCATTTACAAAAGACCCGATTCTAAGTCCATATCCGGCATTAGCCTCAACCAGCTGTATCAACTCATGACTACACCCATAAGGCACGACCACAAAACATAGCACATCACACTTAGGCTCAAATAACACTTTTGATCACAATAGCTGCCCGAAATCAACTCAACATTGGCAATTAGCCTCACATCTGAAAGAACCCCATTTCCAAACCCCATAATTCTGATAATGATGCAATACACACGAAGACTTCATTATTAGGCACCTGATTCACCAAGACACAACTAACATCACCGGGCACACATCCCGCAAGCTAAAACTAGTGGAGCACATAGCGAGAATGACTGAATATGAATATAGAAACATATTTAAGGAACTATCAAACAAGCCCATAGGCATAATTCTCTATCAATACTGACTTACCAAGAGCAATATAACAAGGAAGAAGCAAAGCATATGAACAAATCATAAGGATTCCATCCTAATAAAATTTCCACCACGGTACTCAGCCCGATCCAAGCATATCGAATCACAAATATCACGAGGACCTCGTCCTCAACTCTAAATCACATATCGAATATATATCATACCAATTGAAATTCCTCCACTAATTCATCTCAGCTAATAAAATCATAATGCTAACTGAATTCACATCTCGATGGAGTATCCAATCACAACTCGTAAACAAAATACTTAGAGAAATCACATAAAGCTTACCACGAAGAACAACAAGGACTCACTTCCAGTTTCACCACTATCAAGAATGGATAAAATAACGATAGACACGGGCTACTACTCATAGAATCTCCCAATAGGAGCAGACACGCAAATAGAGCGCAAAACATGAAACTCACTCATAAATTAAACAACAAATAAGGGGAATTTGTCCCGACCAGCACAACTATAATGAAATACAATTGGTGCCCCTCTTTAACACATCAAAACATACCTGGGTGATGATATCTAGCACAATGGCCTCTAGTTTACAATATGAAACACATCAACGCGTCGGGTCTCCCCCTCTTGGGCGCCCTCTACTCGCCTGAATACCCTGTTGTGACACACCTGACTGAATCCTGGAACAATCTCTCACCGTGTGGCTAACATCTCCACACTCAAAACAACCTCTTTGTCGACGTGGTTGTGGAAACATACAATACGAATCCTCTGCGACCCATGAGTACCTGAAATCCCCATGCGAAGCTAGTAATGCAAACTGAACTGGTTGACCCGAAATTCTCTACCATGTCGTACCTTGCTTCCATAATACGGACCAGAAGATTTCTCCAATCTACGAGGCCTCCTTGCCTCCCTGAATCTCTCCCTGATCTCGTCTGTCCTCTCGCTCCCGGTCCCACATGCTCTCAAACCGGCGAGCAACCCCTACTACCTGCTGAAACGAGGCACCCAACTCTAACTCTCGAGTCCTGATGAACCAAATATTATGCCTGAGTCCCTTAATGAATCTGCGGACTCGCCTCCTAACCGAAGCAACCAAGTGAGGTACATAACTTGCTAACTTACTGAATCTGAAGGAGTACTCTAATACTGACATAGCGCCCTGACGCAAATGCTCAAACTCCGCGCGTCATGCATCTCGGAGGGACTGGAGTGCAAACTCCCTCAAAACACTTCTGAAACCTGAATCCATGCAAGTGAGGCCGACTCGGCCTGACTACTCCGACTCATATACCGCCACCACTGTCCAACCCACTACTCTAAACTTGAGACGTGACAAAAATAATCCCGCTCGTCTTCACAAATACCCGAAGTACGAAGAATATAGTGACACTCCTCCAGGAAACCCTGGGCACCATCTGCCGTCAATCCACTGAAAGATAGAAGGGTGGTACTTCCTGTACCTCTCAAGTCCGAGGTATTCTTCCTCCGATGCTACTGTCCTAACCACGAGTTGAACTTAAACCACATGTCGTGCTGCCATGACAACTAGAACCTGACCAATATGATCTCGTTGCTCTGGAGTGTAGACGGTGGGAGTCTGAACTCCTCCCCTGATATGTTAAGCAACTGGTGCACTAGAATCAACCCTGCCTGAGTCAATGTACCAATTATACTCAAAATTATGCTCAGGCCTCCTGAAGTCTGGGGTAGCAACAGGCACCCCCAATACCTGTCCCCCACTAGAACTACTGTGGCTTCTCAACGGCTGCTCCGGTAGGCATCTTAACTGCGGCACATGCTCCTCGTCGGCCTCTGTCTTTGACCCTTGCGACATTTGCTTCGGGGTAACATCATCAGGTACCCGCAGTTCGTGCCCTCACCATCGGTGAGAGAATGGAACGATAGTTTCAAACTTCAAGATAAATGAACTCGCACGATAGGAATGAAGGAAGTGAAATGGTCCTAATAGTCTCGTAGCCTCTTGAAGATAAGTACAGACGTCTCTGTACCGATCCGCAAGACTCTACTAAACTCACTTATGACTCGTAGAACCTATGAACCTAGAGCTCTAATACCAGCTTGTCACGATCCAAATTTCCCTCCGCTGGGTATCGTGATGGCACCTAGTCTTAGGGACTAAGTAAGCCTAACATTCAGTGAAATAACAACAATAATAATACAAGAAGGCTAGCAGTCTCGATATAGAATCTCGACAGAATTTACAAATTTTCCCCAAAATCGGTAATATAAGTCATAAGCTCTACGAATCTTCTACAACTTCTAAATACCAGTGTCTAGAAATAAATACTACAGTGTATGAATACTACTTGTGAGAAGGTGACTCTGAAGCCTGCGAACGCAACAACATGTTACCTTGAGTCTCCCCGTCCATGGTCCATGCAGCCACTAACAATCAATACCTGTATTTGTGCAACAAAAATGCACAGAAGTATAGTATGAGCACACCACAGCGGTGCCCAGTAAGTATCAAGACTGACCTCGGTGGAGTAGTGACGAGGACTAGTCAAGACACCACTGGTCTACAAAATAACTAGCATGAATATAGAAATAACCGAGCATACATCTGTCTAAAACTTCACGGAATAATTTACCACAATAACAATATAATGCGGAAGGAAATTACAGAAATTAACCCACGGAACAGTATAGATATACACAGAAAGATGGACAGCAACGCAAGCCAAAATGGAAGAAAACCACAATACATTAGAAAACACTAGTGACTCGACTCTGAGTCAATTTGTTCACATCAGGCTTTAGCCACTAAAATCAATAAACTGGTGGAAACCTTTAAACAACAGTTCATATTGAAAACTTTGAAGATATAATCATTTCGGTATAAAAGATCTCCTTTGAAACATACTTTTTTCTAAATGTATATATATATATATATGTATCTTTAATAAAGAGAAATACTTAGAACATAGCTTCTTTCAAAATAGGTAAGTTCCAAATATACATTCCAAATAAATAACTTTCAAATATCATTTTCTGCAAGACAAATGCTTTTCAGATACACCGTCGAAATAAAAGTCCTTCAGATATAATCATTTCGAATCCATTACTTTTTCAATAATACTTTTCAATAAAATCTCGTAATCATAATCTTCTCAAGATAAATCTATCGGAACTCAGTTTGTAACTTAGAACTTGCCATGTAGTACAGGAGGAACACCAAGGCTTGTCAATAAATGCAGTAAGAGATCAGTATGAGTATCCAAATTAAAATCACGGAATATTAACTTTTAAACAAGTGCAGTAAATATCAAACAGGAACAACGAAAATAATAATGCAAAGACAAGTGCACGGCATCACCTTTCGTGATTTTACTCCCATCCTCACAATAAATAAATAGAAATGGCACGACATGTCCCCTCGTGCTAAAATATCATAAACATGGCACAGAATGTCCCCTCGTGCTAAAATATCATAAACATGGCACAGAATGTCCCCTCGTGCTAAAATATCATAACATGGCACGGAATGTCCCCTCGTGCTAAAATAACATAAACATGGCACGAAATGTCCCCTCGTGCTAAAATAAC
>ML366968.1:0-29586 GCA_005239505.1 Nicotiana paniculata | reverse complement strand
TGGTCTTGTTTGAATCCCCGGTTCATGAGTCTGTCAAAGAGAAGTCTTGTGAGGAACCTGGTTATCCGCTCCCTGAAACCAACCAGGAACCTATATTCTATACTCCTCCTCTAGAGTCAGTTCATCCTCTCTCCAAGCCTACTAATGAGGATGATGAGGACGAGATGGTCCTGAGTGCTTGCTTTAAGCTTCGCCAGAAAGTTCCTACTCCTGAATCATCTACCAAGCGACCATCCACCCGGCTGCAAAATAAGGAGGCCCTTGACTCTGCTCTGGAAAAGAGCAAGAAAAGCAGTAAAAATAAGAAGAAAAGACTGATGAAGGAGGGGAAGAAGGTGGTGGTGGATGATGATATTCATGTGGTTGAGATGGAAGAGGATGCAAAAGAGGAACCAAGTTAATTGGTAACAAGAAAATCTCCCTCTAAAAGGTCTATGGATGGAGTTGTGGATAAAGGGAAAATAAAACCACGTGTGTCGCCTGTGAAAAGCAGTGGAAAGCTCAAGCGAGCTGAAGTTGGTGAAACTAGTGTCACAGGGTCCGTGGCTGTAGAATGTTCTACGGGAAAGTCTGTGCAAAAGTCAGGAAAAAGAAAAAGATAAATGGAAACTGTTGAGGAACCAGGTTCAGTGCAAACAATACCAAGTGATAGTGGCAAGTGGCAAGAGAATGTGAGGAGTCAGAGGGTGCTATAGGGTCGGATGTTTGACCCAGAGATTTGCGAGATGGCTGGAATGCGTCAAATTGTGGCCATGGTTGAGTTTCAGAAGTGTAACCATCTCTTCAATGTGAGTGTGCCCAAAGTGTATGAGGATGCAGTGAAAGAATTTTATGCATCCCTATTCACAACTGCTGGGGATCATATTTGTGTTCTAGTGGAAGAAGTTGACATTTTTTTTGACGACGCTGCTCTGGAAACAGTTCTTCAAGTTCCATCTAGGGGACTGTCTTTTGTGAAAACTGATGCTACTTCTTGTGAGGGAGACTTTCGGTGAGCCATTGTTAAGGCGGGCTCAATTCACCAAGAGGAACTGGTCCACAAGAAAGCTATGCTCCCTGTTTACCAGCTTTTATTCGAACTGGTAAATAAGGTACTTCTCCCACGTGCTGAAAGGCGATCGATTGCCTCCAAGGATGATTTGACATTGATGAGGCTCTTGATTCCTTCACCCCTATCAACTTGCCTACTCTTATGATTGAAACATATGAGGAAAGTGGTGAATGTCAAGGATGGTAATCATGGGATCCCGTATGGTTTCCTACTTACTCGGGTATTTGAGTTCTACAACATGCCTATTGCAAACCCCCGAGTAGGGACCTGCAAGCAGACCTTCTCCAAGACGACCTTAGAGGAATGTGAATGTTTTCAGAAACATGGGGGTAACACTTCTACAATATCCCAATGATCAATGCACTAAATGATGCAAATGAGGTGATCAGGGAATTGAAGGCTCAGATTGCTATTTTGGAGACTCAGTTGAGTCAAGCTTCTGGGGGACCTGGTGTTGTTCATTCTTCAAATAAGGAGGTTTCCTGTTTGACCAAAGAGAACTGAGCTTAGGAAACAAGTAGAGAACCTGCGGGAGAAACTTCTGGAGGAACAATTGTCTGAAAATGCCCGTATGGATTTGGTTCTCAAGACTCTTGCTGCATCCTCCTCCAATACTTCCTCTTCTAGTGCCTCCTAAGATTTCGTCTCTATCCAGTCTTTGTATGTTTTTTATGATGCTTGTGGTTGGTATTACTTCTTTTGCTCTTCTTGTGTTTGGTAATTGGATTCCACCTAGCTGCTCCCGTTTTCAAAAGTCCAAATTAAGTCTTTGCTATCCCAAGAAAAGACTTCTCTGTATCTAACAACTCTTTTTGGTATGAATGAATTAGCTTCTTAATGTTCTGCATAATTCCTACTTGCCTCTTCCTTCTGTTTTCTATCATGTTGTGTGCACACATAGGGCATGAGTTAGCTTTGTTAGACTTCTTTATGCTTTCTGTCTGATTGTGCCTTTTTTTTTCTGATGCCAAAAAGGGGAAGATATATCATTGATAAATAAGAACAATTGATGGCAGGGATTAAGGGAGAATCATTGATAAATAAGAACAATTGATGGCAGGGCTTAAGGGGGAAGCACACAGACAGGGAGAACAATATGGGGTCCTGATCTTGTATCTGGTTAAGTTAGAGTATATAACACTATATAACTGTTCATCAATTATAAAAGTTTGTCATCATCAAAAAGGGGGAAATTGATGGGTTAGTACTCTATTTTGATGATCTAAAAAACTTTTATGTAAAGAACCAGATAAAGGACCTGATGCGTAACCAGCACAATCAGTCAGCATGAACTCAAGAAATCTGGGCAGTGTACATCTGAACTCACAGGGAACAAATTAAGGACCTGATCCCTTAACATTTTCACTAACGGAAGTACAAGTCAACTCTACAGCTGGAAAGCTGTGATAGAAAAGTGATTGCCTGCAACTGTACACGCTACAGTGCAGTAACAGTGCAGCAGTCACTTCCCATTGGTTGAAGATAGTACCAACTAAGCATGGGCATCCTTCTTGGGATGTCCTAGGGATATAATATCTTGTTTGAAGACAAACAAAATATTCACTTGAGCATTTACTAACATTCTCTCAAGCATTGAAGAGCTGCTCTTGCATTGAAGGCTCAAGTGTGTCAAGAACAAGATGACAACTCCACTAAGATGGACCAGTTTCACTACGTGTCTTTAGGTGTCCTTAGTTGAGTTGTAATCTTGTGTTTTGCTTTCTATTGTATCCTATCTTGCTTTCTTAGAATGCTTGTATTAGGAATCCTAAAACCATAAACTATCAGTGCTTGTGCTGTGACTAGTGTAGTCATAAGTTAAAGTCTTTGTCACTAGTGAGTAACAAAGTGACTTGTAATAAGTGTATTACAAGTTAGTGTGTCAAAATCTTTGTAAGAGAGTCATTACAAAGTGACTTGTAATAGTTGAGATTACAAGTTAGTGAAGTTGAAATCCTACCGGTGTAGGTCGTGGTTTTTGTCCCCTTAAGTTGGGATTTTTCCACGTAAAAATCCTGTGTCTCTTTTACTTACTGTGTCTATCGAGAACTCTGAGGGAACTGGTAAAGAACCAAGTCTCTTTACAATTTGTGGAGTCCTAAAAACTATCACTATTCCAATAAAAGCAATTGCCCAATTTACATAATAAATAATAAATATTCATTTTCGCGCTTGAAGGAGCAACTTTGTAACGACAAAGAGAGTAAATACAAGAACAAAGTGAACGATGTAAAGCCACTGTGATATAAACTTGCATAAAGTGTAATGTAACAGTTCCGATTTTTATGTGTATCTACAGAGTGTTATGTCTTCCAAAATGCCATAAATTAGCTCATTCCTTATTAACAATTAACAAAGTAAACTCTTTGTTTCTTTTGTCTTTCTTATTTTTCATTTTTTTTATGCGAAGAGAGGAGTTCTGGGTAAACATAAACATCTATATAGAATTAATCTCATACCATAATCACAACATCCAAACCTTTAACACACACTTCTCCATTCCGCTTCGCACGACAAAGTCCACGTGCTACTTGGTATATAATATCCATGTCAAGTGCCAATTAAGATGTTCACGAAATTTTATTTATATCATAAAGTAAAAATTACAATTTCTAGACCAAGTAAGAAATCAATGAGAATGATGAGTTTATTTTAGAAATCCTTTGGGTGAAGAAAAATAACATTTTCAAGTAAAATACCGCAACGAACAAGCTTTTGAAGTTAATATAGAATTTATTAAATTAAAACATAAATGATTCCTTTTTAAGTAAAATAAAAACCTCAGACAGGCCAGGAGATTAAGTTGAGAAATCAATTGAAGTAAAATATGAAATTTATTAGAAATGGAAAGTACCGAAATAAGCAGCGAGTTTTAACTTAAAAGTCACACAAGGTACTATGATATTAATTCTTTTATTTAAAATCACTATATTACTAACAACTCAACGAGACATGAGGTAATGACTCAACGTAGTAAATTCACCTTCAAAATCAATTTACCAGAATAATTGTATTAGGAAATGAACTCAGGAAATAATGGCAAGACAATAAGTCAATGACAATAACTCAATCCTCGAAAAACAATGAAGAACCGGAAATACAAATTCTCAACGTCTCGTACGAAAGAACCGAAGCCGATGCAACAAAAGAGGGAATACAAAACACAAAATATGTTGCGGTACACAACCTGATCTCACCATATAATATCAATATCACAATTCACCCTTATTCCACCATATCAATTCACCCTTATTTCACATGTTGTAGTGTGCAGTCTGATCCCACTGTACAATATCAATAACATAACAATAAACAAAATATATTGCGGCGCGCAACCCGATCTCACCATATAATATCAATATCATAATTCACCCTTATTTCACCATAATAGTGCACCCTTATTTCACCTGATACGGCATGCAACCCGATCCCACCGTACAATAATAATATCACAATATAAATATTCTCCCTTATTTCACCTGTTGCGGCGTGCAATCCGATCCCCCGTACAATAACAATATCACAATATAAATATTCTCCCTTATTTCACCACCTCCCTTATTTCACCTGTTGCGACGTGCAACCCGATTCCCCTATAATAATTTAAATCAGCGGCATCAATTCAATAAATCCATTTACAAGAATTTCTACAATCAAGGGTATCAATATATGGCAACAAAGAAACCACGTAAAAATCGAAGGAATACAACAAACTTTACAAAAATGACAGGACAAGTAGAGTACGTGATAACTAAGTATGCAATCACAACAATTAGGACATGTAGCAGATAAGCACAAGGTCATAGAAGAAACTCAACAATTAAGAGGTAACAAGATAATAAGGAAGACAATAACTTCAACTAAGGCATATAATGGTCAAATAACGAGTAAGAAGTACAATAGGTGCGAATTGCGTCACATAGACCAAGTAAGAGTAGATTAACAACGAGATATCACATGTTATTACAATTCATTTAAAGACATAGAAAGACACTAGACAATCTAAACCAATCAATTACCACATATAGGCCGTGTACCCACTCGTCACCTTGCGTACACGGCTTTCGCGTAACAAGATAGCACAATTTACTTAATTCCTAAGGGGTAGTTTCCCTCACGCAAAGTTAGGCAAGCCACTTAGCTCAGAGAAGATAGACGTTACTCTAAAATGGACCTCTCGAGTAAAATAACCTCCGGACGGTTCAAATCTAGTCAAAATAAATTCAAAGCACATGTAAAACTCATAAGAAATTATTCCAGAGAATAAAGCTTCAATATTTATCAAAAACTCAAAAGTCGACTCCGGAGCCCGGACCTCGGAACCCGACAAGATTCACAAATCCGAACACCCATTCCGATACGAGTTCAACCATACTAAAATTATCAAATTTTGATACAAATTCGTCCCTCGAATCATCAGTTTACATTTTGAAAGATTTTACAAATTTTCCCCAAATTCTCAACTTAATTCACTAATTAAATGATGAAAATAGCAATGGACTCATGAAATATGATAAGATTGGGGTAGAGAACACTTACCCCAATGAATTGCTTGAAAAATCTACGAAAAACCTCCCAAAGACGAGGTCTACAACTCCCAAAATGATAAAAATTGCTAACATTCGAAATGAAGTTCTTATATTCTGTCCAGTGAATTACTCATCGCGATCGCGAAACATCACCCGCGATTGCAAAGACAAAATGATGACAGCTGACGAAACCACCTTTGCAAACGTTTAAACAAAGTCGCGAACGCGAAACACTATTTTCGGCTCTCTACGCAAACACGGTTGTATTCACGCAATCGTGGACAACAAGGGTCGCAGGCCTTCAGTCTACCTTATACGCGATCGCGTAACTAGGAGCGCGAATGCGACAACATAAATCCTTCAACCTTCGCGAACATTGTCGCCACTTCGTGACCGCGAAGAACAAAGTATCTGAGGCAACCATAACACTACGCGAACGCGGAAGGGCACAAAAGCGATGAAGAACACCAGGTGACAGAAACCAGCAGTCCAAAAACATAGAGAAATAGCCCATAGCCCATCCAAAATACGCCCGAGGCCCCTGGGACCCTGTCGAAACATACCAACAAGTTCCATAACATAACGTGGATCTTCTCGAGCGCTCAAATCATATCAAACAACGCCCATACTACGAATCACACCATGAATCGAACTCGTGAACTTTCAAGTTTTCCAACTTCTAAAACTCGCGCTGAAACCTATCAAATCAATCCGAAATGACGTCAAATTTTGCAGACAAGTCCCAATGAAAAACATAGATGTTCCAACTCTCGAAATCGCATTCCGAGCCCGATATCACCAAAGTCAACTCTTGGTTAAACTTGTCAACCTTCCAAAACTTAAACTTCCCAATTTTCGCAAAAATTCTTCAAATTACCCTACGGACCTCCAAATCCAAATCCGGACACACGCCTAAGTCCAAAATCACCATCTGAGCCTATAGGAACCATCGAAACCCCAATCTGAGGTCAAATACTCAAAAGTCAAACCTTGGTCGATTCTTTCAATTTCGAGTTCTCAAATGAGAGCCACTCCTTAAAATCCTTTCCAACCTCTCATAAACTCAAACCGTTGATGCAAGTCATAATACACTGTGTGAAGCTACTCATGACTTCAAAATGCCAAACCTGACGCAATTGCCCAAAACAACCAGTCGGGTTGTTACATCCTCCCCCACTTAAACATACGTTTGTCCTCGAACGTGTCAGGTGTCGCTCCAAAGCTATCAAGTCACTGCATGAGCTCACCATACATACACCCGGGGTGATTCCCTATCACCCAAACCTATGTAGGCCTTAAAATGCAACTTAACTGAAGATCTCACTTCATCCTTAGTCCATAACCTTAGGACAGAACTCAACCCTCAACATCTGAAACTTATCATAGGATCTGAATCTCACATCATCACACTGTATAAACTTGAAAAAGCTTATTTGAGCCAAAACTCTAACCCAGGGTACAATCACATGATGTTTCACACAACTCAACTGCTCGTAGCAATATCTTCTGGCCACAATAGTTGTCCAATAACATCCTGGATGTTGACAATACACTTCACATTGAATAGAACCTTGTTTCGGACCTCCACAATGCTGTCCAAGATACAAAAAACATGCAGAAACTCTTAATCACCCATGAACTCAACAAGTCAAATAGCTCCCTCGTTCGTTAAGGGCCATTCCCCAAATGAGCGGAAATATCATCGTCCTTCCAAACACTCCTCACCCTAGTACGATAGTGCGAATCTCAGGTCTAAGAACCTCATCTCAACCAATACAAGCAGCCCAACTAACAACTCATCACGGAACCACATGGATTCTCACCTAACACAGTCCGTACACCAAACGAGCAATAACCCAAGCATGCGGCAAAATAGAGGGGAAAGCAAGGTACGGGGATTATTTAACAAGTACAACAAATTAACAACAAAAGAAAATCTTCATTAGCTCATCCCACAAAGGGAAAACAAAACACCAAATAAACACAAGGAAAGGGTGTCCCACATAACATCCATTGCAGCATCCAGCCCGACCCCAAATACATCAATCCACATAGGGATACTCATCGAGCCAAAGTGCTCGCGTTCACTAATCACATGAATGCTGATATCAAGCACAATAGGGTGCACAAGTATAACTGTGGGAAATGAATATAAATAGAACAACATGGAGAAATATAAGCACAATGAAGGTGCAATGAGCAAATCAACATCACCGGGGTCATCTTGCCCACATCGCCATAAGGCCTGAATGGAATTACAATATGCATGGAGAATAATCATACAACCTCACATCCCACTATCGCATAAGAGAGAGGTATATAACATAGGCCAGGGGCACAAATAATATCAGTTTTTCTCAGTAACATAACCGTGATAATAGTCTCACAAGAGTACCCAAACCTGATCTGATATAAATACACATCCCATTGGGCTTTCATATAACCCCCAAACCAATTCCTGATCATTCCCAAACGGGTAAATATCCTTCTGAAAGTCCATAGCAACCTATCGACAATTTTGCCATCAGTTATCCCATTCTCAACATTTATTCACAATCCCCAAACAAGAAATAGTCCGCATATGAGGACACCCAGCCCCAAAACCTCAAGAATACCAAAATTTCCATACCCTGTCTCAACTACGCTACTTGAATGGCTGATACATCACTCACACTCCCTCATCTTACTAAATCACCCATATAGATTTTTTCGGCCGCACAAAACCTGAACCTCAGAAGCCTCAAAATCCAGTAATCATCATGCCACTAGCCACGCACCCGCAAACCAAAAGACAAGGTGCCTTCCTAGAATGCATGATCTTCACATATGATATCCTATAATTCCAACATTCTATTAACTTCTGATATCCATCCAGGAGAAGACCGTAATGTACAACATATTCTTTATGCCCATAGCAGACAGCCGACTCAAGCCGTGGCCAAAACCATCGAGAACTCTCCGAGACCCGCCCACCTGCAACTAAGCCATCAGGACCGCATCTTCCCAACTCAACTGAATCACACAAATCGTCCAACCCAAGAGTACTGCTATAAATGCCGGTAGAGAATTTCCATCCAAAAAAGGACCAATTACCTTCATTGCTAAGCTGACCCAACACCACATAGCTGACCCATTTCTTCGGATACTCCTCGTCTTTCCTCCGGGGTAACACTTCTTCCTATCGATACATCACGACCCCAACTAAATCTCAATGCAGAAAATCCTAGTAAAAACCACATAGTTTAGAATCTCATAAACCACGGTATTTCCTTTGAAGCACTCCATAATTCCCCAACCTAGGTGCCCTTGCTGAATAGACCTTCTATGAATCTGTGGTTGTTTCTCTTACCTCTTTGATACTGAAATGTAGATTCATTAATGACGCTAAAAACACCGTAAGCCCCAACATCATCCCGTGCAAATCTCAGATCTTAGTCATATGCAATTTTGGGAAACCTTTCAATACCGTATACATACATCCCAGGCGAAAGATGATACAACATTTTACTCTGCAAGCCGCTCGTCAATAGTGGACTATCCCACTTGCCGAAGCCATAGGACACAACATTCATAAATCCACAAGCTCGTGACAGCCAAACTCACATCCCCTGGTTCCTTGAATGATAATATGTACTTTCCACTGAGTAGGAATCCCATACGAACCACATAGCCTCTAATACAACCAGCTATTCTCAATCAAAATCCACCTCGTGTCCCCACCACGATCGCGACGACTAGTCAACCAATTAAACCTTCCTAAGCTCGTACTTATCAACCAGATGCCAGAACCCGTTGCACACCCATGTGAACAACTGAATAGTCTCTCAATACCTCTGCATCCTCAGTCTGGACGACGCATTAAGACAATGTTTGAGCATCCCAGCTCCCTCATAGCCCATCCATAGCATCACGAACAGTCGGTGCATAGTTGATATCGAGTGTGCAATATGATACACGAGTGGATGCAAAGGAACATAAGATATATGCTTTGATGTGAATCAATGTCGCAAGATAAGGAATGAAAGAGGTGGAATTTCTTAATAGCTTCCGTAGCCCCTCGAAGATAAGTACAGACGTCTCCGTACCGATCCGCAAGACTCTATTAAACTTGCTTATGACTCAGTAGCACCTATGAACCTAGAGCTCTGATACCAATTTGTCACAATCCAAAATCTCTCTGAAAGAGTCGTGATGGCACCTAGTCTCTAAAACTAGGTAAGCCTAACACATACCGAAAAGATAACAGATTCTACTAAACAGTTGTTGAACATGAACCAGAAATTTCTAAATAAACAATAGTCTCAACAAGAAACAATAACTCAAAACTGGTAGTACAAGTCATAAGCCTTTCTAGGAGTACATATAAATGATGAATACACCATAGTTCCGTAATATAAGGAAACAATGGAAATAAATACAATAGAGAGTGACTTCAGAGCCTGCGAATGTCCGACAGGTGTACCTTGAAGTCTCCAGCCACATCAAGTATAAGTCTCAAAACTGGCTCGATCCGAAATACATAGTTCTACACAAAAAAATGTGCAGAAGCGTAGCATGAGTACACCACAGTGGTACCCAGTAAGTATCAAGCCTAACCTCGGTAGAGTAGTGACGAAGCCAGGTCAAGATGCTCACTGAACATCTAAACCTGTGCAGGATATGACATAAAGCAAACAAGGAAGGAATATCAAAGAAATGCCAATAGCAGACAGAAATCATATTACAAACAATAGTAATGATAAGGGAAACACGAATGGAAACGAGAGATAACCAAGTAATTAAACAACAACATAGTTGGTGTACGAATGAAGTATAAATGTACTCGAGTAGGGAAAACGATGTCCACTCAACTAATCAAGTCATTTCTAATACACAGTTTTTCAACAATCCCACTTCTCATAATCTCATACCATAATCAAAAGTTCCAAACCTTTAACACACATGGCACCTTCTGCCCACATTTCTCCATTCTCGCTTCGCACGACAAAGTCCACGTGCTACTCGATGTATAATATCTGTGTCAAATCCTAATTAGGATATTCACGAGATTTTATTTATATATCATAAAGTAAAAATTACAGTTTCTAGACCAAGTAGAAAATCAATGAGAATGATGGGTTTATTTTAGAAATCTTTTGGGTGAAGAAAAATAATATTTTCAAGTAAAATACAACATCGAACAAGCTTTTGAAGTTAATATAGAATTTATTAAATTAAAACATAATAATGATTCCTTTTTAAGTAAAATAAAAACCTCAGACAAGCCAAGGAGATTAAGTTGAGAAATTAATTGAACTAAAATATGACAACTATTAGAAATGGTAAGTATTGAAATAAACGGCGAGTTTTAACTTAAAAGTCACACAAGGTAGCATGATACTAATTCTTTTATAAAATCACTATATTACTAACAACTCAGCAGAACAGGTAGTAATGACTCAATGTAGTAAATTCACCTTGAAGATCAATTTACCAGAATAATAGTATTAGCAAAAGAACTCAGGAAATGACAGCAAAGCAATAAGTCAATGACAATAAATCAATTCTCGGAAAACAGTGAAGAACTTCTCAGAGTCTCGTACGAAAGAACCGAAAGCCAATGCAATAAAACAGGGAATACAAAATACAAAATATGTTGCGGCGCGCAACCCAATCCCACCATATAATATCAATATCACAATTCACCCTTATTCCACCATATCAATTCACTCTTATTTCACCTGTTGCGGCGTGCAACCCGATCCCACCGTACAATATCAATATCATAACAATAAATAAAATATGTTGCGGCGTGCAACCCAATATCACCATATAATATCAATATTATAATTCACCCTTACAATAACAATCCGCCCTTATTTCACCCATTGTGGCATGCAACCCGATCCCACTGTACAATAACAATATCACAATATAAATATTTTCTCTTATTACACCTGTTGCGGTGTGCAACCCTATTCCCCGTACAATAACAATATCACAGTATAATATTCTCCCTTATTCCACCACCTCTCTTATTTCACCTGTTGCGGCGTGCAACCCGATCCCCCGTATAATAATTTAAATCAATAACAATAATTCAATAACTCAATTTACAAGAATTTCTACAATCAAGGGTATTAGTATACGACAACAAAGGAACCACGTAAAAATCGAAGGAATACAGGTAGAGTACGTGATAACTAAGTATGCAATTGAAACAATTAGAACATGTAGCAGATAAGCACAAGGTCGTAGAAGAAACTCAACAAGTAAGAGATAACAAGACAATAAGGAAGGCAATAACTTCAACTAAGGCATATAAGTGCCAAATAACGAGTAAGAAGTACAATAGGTGTGAACAACGTCACATAGAGTATGTAAGAGTAGACTAACAACGAGATATCACATGTCATTACAATTCATTTAAAGACATAGAAAGACACTAGATAATCTAAACCAGTCAATTACCACATATAGACCGTGTAACCACTCGTCACCTTGCGTACACGGCTTTCACATAACAAGATAGCACAATTTACTCAATTCCTAAGCGGTAATTTCCCCCATGCAAAGTTAGGCAATCCACTTAGCTCAGAGAAGATAGACTGTTACTCTAAAATGGATCTCTCGAGTGAAATAACCTCCAGACGGTTTAAATCTAGCCAAAATAACTTCAAAGCACAAATAAAACTCATAAGAAACTATTCTGGATAATAAAGCTTCAATCTTTATAAAAAAACTCAAAATCAACTCAAAAGTCGACTCCCGAGCCCGGACCTCGAAACCCGACAAGATTCACAACACCCAAACACCTATTCCAATACGAGTTCAACCATACTAAAATTATAAAATTCCGATACCAATTCATCCCTCGAATCATCATTTTACATTTTGAAAGATTTTACAAATTTTCCCCAAATTCTGAACTTAATTCACTAATTAAATGATGAAAATTGCAATGAATTCATGAAAAATATGATAAGATTCGGGTAGAGAACATTTACCCCAATGAATTGCTTGAAAAACCCACAAAAAACTTCTCAATTTGAGGTCTATAACTCCCAAAATGATAAAAATGGCTAACCCTCGAAATGAAGTTCTTATATTCTGTCCAGTGATTTACTCATCATGATCGCGGAACATCATTCGCGATTGCGGAGACAAAATGATGACAACTAACCAAACCTCCTTCGCGAACGCGAAACACATTTTCCATCTCTCTACGCGAACGCAGTTGTATTCACGCGATCGCGAACAACAAGGTCCTGAGGCCTTCCAGTCTACCTAATACGTGATCGCATAACTAGGAGTGCGAACGCGACAGCATAAATCCTTCAACCTTCACGAACGTGGTCGCCTCTTTGCGACCGCGAAGAAAAAAGTGTCTGAGGCCACCATAACACTACGCGAACACGGAAGTAAGGGCGCGAACGCGATAAAGAACACTAGGTGACAGAAACCTGCAATCCAAAAACATAGAGAAATAGTTTGTAGCCCATCGAAACACGCCCGAGGCCTCCAGGACCCTGTCGAAACATACCAACAAGTTCCATAACATAACGCATACTTTCTCGAGGCCTCAAATCATATCAAACAACGTCGAAACTACGAATCACACCATGACTCGAGCTCATGAACTTTCAAGTCTTCCAACTTTTAAAACTCGCGCCGAAATTTCAAATCAATCCGGAATAGCATCAAATTTTGCAGACAAATCCCAAATGATATAACGGAGCTGTTCCAACTCTCGGAATCGCATTCCGACCCTGATATCACCAAAGTAAACTCTTGGTCAAACCTCTCAACCTTCAAAAACTTGAACTTCCCAATTTTCGCCAAAATGCTTCAAATTACCCTACAGACCTCCAAATCCAAATACGGACGCACGTCTAATTGTAAAATCACCATCCGAGCCTATCAAAATCATCGAAATCCCAATCCGAGGTCAAATACTCGAAAGTCAAATCTTGGTCGATTCTTTCAATTTCGAGTTCTCAAATGAGAGCCACTCCTTAAAATCCTTTCCAAACCTCTCAGAAACCCAACCGATGATGCACGCAGGTCATAATACACTGTGCGAAGCTACTCGTGACCTCAAACTGCCAAACCTGACGCAGTTGTCCAAAATGACTAATCGGATCGTTACAAATTAACGAATCAATTTGTATTTATTCTTGACATTAATGGAACTTCAGCATGAAATGTATGAATTTCACGTTTCAAAATACAATTTTAAAAAAGTTAAACTTACCCCTCAACTTTTGTTACCGATTGATTTGTATTATTTATGAACACTCCATTAGAATAAGGGCATATACAAAATAATTAGTTAACATCAAGGGTGTGAATACTCTGAAAAATATAACGAAGGATAAAAAGTAAGATATTTTGTGAAAAATATTTGTATGGTATTGTGTACGGGTAAATGTCTACCCCGATTTCTCGACGAGGAAACAGAGGCAGAGCGCGGATTCACAAGATTGTAATCGAGGTCTGAGACCCTTCATATCGAGACCAAAGAAGAACTAATGATGTATCCGTCATCGGATGCGGTAAAACAACTCACTCTGGGCCAAGTATAAGTTATAGACCTCGGGAGACACGAGAACGATTGTGCATGGCGGATAGAAGGCTGTGATACTCACCCTCAACCGGATGTCACAGCGCGAATCTTGCTCGATGTTTATTGTGGATCAACAATTACTAGGAAACGAAGATTTTTATTTTTTAGACTTCTATTAGGGCTGAAACTCCCCTACTATATAAAGGAGAGATTTTTCTTTTCTTCGGACACATTTTGTAAAACGCAAATCAAAGCAATACAAATTTATTTTCTACCTTTTAGCTATTGTTAAAGTTTTTGCTCATTTGTTCTATTCTTCATTTACGATCGGGCTTGAACCAAGGGTCCAACTGAGGACGAGGTCATTGGTCAATTCAGCTTGACCATAACATTGTAATTGGTTTAACGTTTATTTAATCTGTAACTTATTAATTTGATATTCTTAATTGTTCGTGTTTAATTAAACTACATATTCATAAAATTGCGTACAAATTTAATTATTACTCAATTTTGAGGTAAACAGGTATAACATTATTTTTAATCCTTTTTTCTTGAAAGATGATGGTCTTAAATGTCATATAAATTAAAAATTCGAAATGACTTCAAGTATACGACGTTTCTTAATTTTTAGCTTTTGGTCTACGAGAACTCGTACCATTAATCTCGATTTATATTTGCTCTTCCCTCTAACGGTGGTCCATCTTGGCTTAACATTTATTCCAATAGAACCACTAGACAAACGAAAGACTAAATTTAAATCCTAAACTATCAAATTAGTTTATATACTCTCTCTCTAATAATTTGAAAATTACTCCTTAGATATTCAAATATACCCATAATCAATTAAAAAAATCCAAATAATTGTTGTCACTGCCTCAGCTAAATCCAATCAAATTGTCAAGGTGAAAAATTATTTAAAGAAAGTATATATTCATGTATACTTTAATTATCTACTTTTGATATTGCACGCCCTTTAAAAAAAAAAAAAGAGGTACGTATGTATAATTTTAACTATAATAATAATAGCATTTTAAGATGTATGAGAAATAATTTGGGAAATGAGTAGATAATGATAAGGGTAAAATCGGAAAAGAATTATCTTTTTCTTGATTTGCTAAAATAGACAAATAAATGTAAAAATATACTTTCAGTACAGTGAACAAGTAAAAGACATACTTCTTCCGTTCACTTTTACTAAGACATACTTCTTCCGTTCACTTTTACTTGACACGTTTTAACTTTTTACTCCCCTTAACAAATAATAAATGAAAGTGCATAATTACCATGATACTCATATTAATTGATGCCTATTTTATTGGATTTGAGAAAATGATTTGTAATGAGTAATAAATACTGTAGGTATAACATGAAAAAAAATTATTTTCTCTTGATATGCGTAAAGTGACAAGTAAAAATGAAAATATATTTTTAATATACCTGCCAAGTAAAAGTAAACGAATGGAGTATTTAAGATAAATCTGAAAGAGTAGGGACATATTTAAGACAAATGTGAAAAATAAGGGACATATTTGAACATTTTCTTCATAAAAATTTTCAACAAGTAGAAACACGGTTGGGAAACGGTGAGGATTCTGGAGATTTCGGTGTTATCCAGTGCAGGCTTTTTCCACCGGCACACACACTCTCTTCAATTCTTCCATTTGGGTCTCTCTTTTTTTTGTTCTCTCTCTCTCTCTCTCTATCTTTTTTCTTGTATTCAAATATATGTATGACGAATTCTTAAGAAAGAAAACGACTTAGTTAGTAAATAAAAAGATAAGATGAGGATGTTAATGGCCATTGATTCATCTCTGTATGGTTTCTTGGTTATTGCAGCTTACCCCAAAAGGTATTCTTCCAAAATTACTTCAGATTTAGTCCTTTTCTTGGGCCTTGGCTTCATTGATTGGTAATTTTTCATCTACCCCACCTCCACTATTACTCATACCTCCACTATATTTACACTTATATTAAAAAAAAAAGATTTTTATACTAAAGATTTAAATTTTATATGTCTTTCTAAAGCTTATGCACTTTACAGGGTTGATTCTTGGATTTGGGGTTTTTAATATAAATAGGGATTTGTTCATTTCTGCATCTTTGTTTTCTATTGCAGTTAGTAGTCTGTTCTTAGCATCTCATTCTTTTGTTGCATAATATTTAGGGCTTTATGAATCTTGTTTTGCTCCACAAAATTCCATATTCATTTTCTCTTGATCTTGGCTTATAGTATTTATTGATATTTGCCTAATAATTAGGGGTTTGATATAGGTTTAATGTTATAGGACTAGCATCTTTGATGTGTTTGTAAAGATTAGTCTTTTGTCAAATTATTGTTATTTGGTATAATTTTGTGAGATAGTAAAATTTGTCAAAAAAGGAAAAAAAAGAAGGGGAATTGTGAGATAGTAGATACTTGTTACTGTATTGTCAATGGAGAATCATCATCCTTCGACCCGCTTGTCCATGGATTCGAGTGCTTCTTCTTCACATGATGAATTAGACCTCGAGATGAATCGCCAAGTAGTCATAACTTGTCCACCTGATATTAACTTGCCTTTATCAGCTGAGCGTAGCCCTCCTCCGCAGCCATGGAACTCGGAACACTGTGATATTCTTGATGTTGGGCTTGGGACCCAAGTATATGAGACTGAAAGTTCTCTTAGTGCACCTAAGGTCGGACGGAAATGTGCGAAACGGTTGGATAGTATTTGGGGTGCTTGGGTTTTCTTTAGCTTTTATTTTAGACCTGTATTAAATGAGAAATCCAAGGCAAAGATGGTGCGGGATAGTAATGGATATTCGGGGTTTGATAAGTCTGATCTCCAGCTTGATGTGTTCATGGTTCAGCATGATATGGAGAATTTGTATATGTGGGTTTTCAAGGAAAGGCCTGAGAATGCACTGGGTAAGATGCAGCTCCGGAGTTACATGAACGGGCATTCTCGTCAAGGAGAGCGTCTGTTTCCCTTTAGTGTTGACAAGGGTTTCGTCCGATCTCATAGAATGCAGAGGAAGCACTACAGGGGACTATCAAATCCTCAGTGTATTCACGGGATTGAGGTCGTTCCATCTCCCAATCTCGTGGTTCTTGACGAAGAGGAGCGGAAAAGATGGATGGAACTCACGGGTAGGGAATTCAACTTCACTATCCCACACGAAGCAAGCGATTACAGTTCATGGAGAAACCTCCCCAACACTGAATTCGAGCTCGAGAGACCACTCCCACCAATTAAGAGTAATTCACATTCCAACCCGAAGAAACTAGCTAATGGATCGGGGCTTAATTTATTAACTCAGCCGTCCAATCACAGCAATGGGGACGCGATGGATCTACTACCTGCCAATGGCAAAAGGAAAAAGGATTTCTTCCCTCACGGAAACGAAGATGAATGTTATCCGCAAGTAAATCCTCCTTCCTATCAAACTCCGGATTTGGAAATACACCCAACTGAACCACATTGGTTACATGAATTTAGTGGGGTTATGAGGGATGCCTACGGGCCTGTTACGGCTGCTAAAAGCATATATGAAGATGAACAAGGTTACTTGATCATAATCAGTTTGCCATTTGTAGATCTTCAAAGGGTGAAAGTTTCCTGGCGGAACACGCTCACACACGGGATAATAAAGGTATCTTGTTTGAGCACATCTAGGATGCCATTCATCAACAGACAGAACAGAACTTTCAAACTCGACGATTCATCCTCAGAACACTGCCCTCCAGGGGAGTTTGTCAGAGAAATTCCTCTCTCAACAAGAATTCCTGAAGATGCTAAAATTGAGGCATATTACGACGAATCAGGAACAGTGCTCGAGATGTTGGTGCCAAAACTCTGTGAAGGGCCTGAAGAACATGAAGTACGCGTTTGCCTCCGTCCTCACCTTGGTGGAAATGACCTCATGTTGACCTAAAGAAAGAAGTAGAAACGCGATCGTGATCGTTAGGAAGGGTGCCTTATTATGCACCAACTTAGTTTCTTATGATGTGGTTTATGAAACTGTATGATCTGTATTCGTTTTCCACGCTCTAAATGTGGTTGCCTTGTTGATAGGTTTTCCAGACTAGTCTGTTGCAACAGTATGTTAGTATATGAAATTTGATACCCTTGTTTAGTTTAGTCAATTGATATTTTGTCATCCATTAATTTCATACCTCTCATTGGAATTGCTTGCAATGCTAGTTAACACTTCTGTTCTTCCAGATCTGAAGATTGAATGAGGAAGAAGACGTTTTGTTGTGTTACACAATGGTTTGTCATATTGGTATTCAAGAATTGTTTGAGATATGTGAGGAGAGACCCATATGCAATCTGTCCTTTATGGCTTATTTGGATGGTCGTTACTTGTTGCATTGTATCGTATTATTACTTCAAATACTATATTTATTTTGATGGTTACCTAATTTTTATTGTGTCGTATCGATAAATTTGTCATTATAAGTATAAACTTATTTTGTTGGTTCTTTTTTGAGCTTTTCTAACAGGAATGAAGTGTTTTTCCTTTTTAATATTCTGGTTTGTTAAATAATTGTAGAAACTTTTGTATAGTCAAAAGAGCACTTGGGTACAGCGTACGTGCTAATTTTTTTAATTCTAATTTTGTTGAGATAGTGGGATAACGACGTTTAAATCCGATGCGCGTTCTTAAATAACGTCAAATATATAGATAGACATAGGCCTTCAACAGTAAATCGGCCTTTCAGATAAGCAACCGTTCAATTATTATAGTTGACCTTCCTTATCTCAATATAAGGAGTAAATACTCCACTAATAAAGATATTACATAACGCTCCAATAAACAGGTGGGAACTTATACGCTATGTTGCTCGGACTCTCCAAAAATAAGATCCAGATACATGTCGGATCATCCAAAAATAATGTTTTGAAGGATTTGATACGGGTGCGTCTGTATTTTGAAAAGTCCGCGCAACATAGCTTATACGAATCTAGAATAAATACATTGGAGAACTCCTATCAACAACACAAAAAGGGAGATTGTTGGATATTGTTTTGATAATGGAAATATAATTTCAACGAAATTTATTTGTCAACCATTTTAATCTATGTGCCAGGAAAATATAAGCAAAAGAAACAACATTAAGAAGGAAGATACAAGAGAGGAATTTTAAGAAAACTGGAGAATCAAGCTAACGACTCACAGGAACCTACACCAGGAAATGTTTGAAACAAACAGAACTTTTAGTAAAAGCTCGAGCCAAGCAATGGCAAGACATCACAGTTGCCACATGACCGCATGTCCGAATCTCAGGGGTGGCTCAAAGGGGAAGTTAATAAAGCTTTTGCTTTAGGCCCTTTAAATTTTGGGCTCCAAAAATTAGTTTTAGTTGTGAATTTTCTATCTTATTTTCACTTAGACAATATTGAAGTTTAGATAAAAAAGAAAGTATAAAATCCTTATAAAAGTAGAAAGAAAGACGGTTTATCTTTGTTTATATTTTAGAACTTTAAACTAAACTACACAAAACTTCATATTGCTAAATAACGTTCTTTAGAACACAAAACTTCATTATAAATACGTGACCAACATCTTATGAACTTTAATTTTTTTATCAATGTGAATATTAATATTATATTTTAGAAAGAATTACATATTTAATCACTTGGCATGGCAACCCAACTAAAAATGACCTAGGTTTGAAGTCTTTACCCGGTTTGGTCCAGGTTGTATATAATTTGAAAGAAACTTTTCGGTCTTTAGCCCATTATTAAAAACATACTTCTAGTTTTTTTTTATTTCTTTTCTTCTTTCTTCTTTCCCAGCATACTCAATCTCTCTTCACTCGCCTCTCTCTGCGTCCTCTTTCTTCGCTCGCCTCTCTCTTCGTCCTCTCTCTCCGCTCACCTCTCTCTTTGTCCTCTCTCTTCGTCCTCCCTAAAAATTACATAACTTTTTTGTACACACTCGTGATAATCCTCGCATTCTATGTCAATTAGATTTCGATTTTTGAGTTAATTGACAAAAGGAGGTTAAGGAACCACAATAAAATTTGGCATATAAGTCCAAAAACTATTAAATCTGGCCTAAAACTATCAGATCTTGCCTAAAAGAGCATCTCCGACGACCTCGTCTCATGTTTTCTCGGCGACCTCGTCTCATGTTTTCTTATTTTTCTTAGTTTTTGTTTCATCCTTTGCTACTAGTGAAGCCCAAATTTGAATGCCAAAACCTCGCCGGAAAAATTCAACACCAGCAACCACCGAAAACTGTAATGTGGGGATGGACATAAGGTGTTTTCTAGTGTAAATTTGTATAGGTAGTGTTTATACACACTTATACAATATTGTATAAACATGTATAAGTGTCTATATATGGCATAGAATGTTGTATAAATTGGTTGTACAGGTAGTTATACATAATGTGGTGATGGACATAAGATGTTTTCTAGTGTAAATTTGTATAGGTAGTGTTTATACACACTTATACAATATTGTATAAACATGTATAAGTGTGTATATATGCGTACAATGTTGTATAAATTAGATATATTTTTAATGTATAAGTGTGTATATACATTGTACGTGTATAATAGTTATCCATGGGTGTTTGACACTTTCTTCTTTTTTTCTTCTTTGCCTTATTTTTCTGATATACATTATTAGAGATTGTATATATAAGTTTATACAAAGTTATACATCATTATACATGTAATGCACATGTGCAGTTAAATCTAAAATTAAAATTTTATATGTTCAATCTATGTATAAATCGACTTTTCTTGTTGATTTATTTGCAAAATCATGAATGTGCAAGTTTTTTCAATTTTTATTTTATTTATGCTATTTGGAACTTGGAAAAAAAGATAATTTAAAGGTTTTCCAGTTGTATTAAATATGAATTTGAATTTTTTGTAGCTGGAATAGGAATATATATAAACTTGGGGAAGAAGAATAAAAAATCACCGAATTTTGGTGCTTGAAGATCTGCAGAATAAAAAAAAAAAAAGAAAAAAAAATGCTTATTTTTTAAACTTTGGCCTATTGTTAATGGGCTACAAATTTGTAAAGTTATAATTGGGTTATTCTACTTCAATGTATATAGGTGGATTGTATTTTTGTGTAATTCTCCCAATATTTTATAAGAAAACTACACTAAAGACAAAATCCAGCAATCCAGAAAATCTAAATTCTAAAACCACGAATATCAATGGACTCTTTACTTCTTTAGGAAAAGGGGAATAAATTTTCATATTTTCAGAAGCTTGGGCAAGTCCATAGCACCAAAGTAAAAAGGAAAAAAAAAAGAAAAAGAAAAAAGGGAATGCAAGCTCAAAGTGTCAAGCATGAGGCAAGTTGAAGTCAGGTAAGTCTGTCTGGTCGTCTCCAGAATTGCTCTGGCAGCCATTGCGGCTACCCAGTCAGAAAACACAAAGCACTTGTGCTGTCAGTCATAAGATATCTCCCTCCACCACCTGGTCTCTTCTCGCTGAACTCAAAATTGTAAGTTCTCCTACAGTCCACAACAACATCGTTACCATCTTTTAAAGCCAGTTTCTCATTAGCACTCCACGTTCCGGCAATGGCATCACGCTTGTTATTGTGAATTGGGTAAAGATGTATAGTTTCCCACCCCCTTCAGAAGGTAAACTATCTGAAAAAGAAAAATGTGACATGGGTTGGAGATGCACCACTATCACTGGACACCTTATGGAAATTCAAAGGTTGTATAAGCTAGAAACCTAAAAAAACATAGAAATGACAAAATCGATGAATCCTCAAATCAAAGATACCTCAAAGGAAGCCAATGTCCCAAGCATACAAATCTACGCTTTTTACTACTTTTCAGGCTAACCAAAATATCGTTTATTCCGAAGCACAAACGTAGATAACCTACGAAATTAGTTCGACAATTTATGCTTCTAAATTTGACTAGGCACGAATTTTAAGAAAATTTTAAATCTTGTGATCTTAAACTAAAGATGTATGTAATGTACGAGAGTGTCTTTAAATTTTGTAGTCATAAATATATCAGGTGAAAAGTTGGAATTAAAGAGTTACTAAATAAAGAAAGCGGCATTCAATTGAAACAAACTAAAATGAAATGTAAGACACATAAATTGAAAGGAGGGAGTATTACCTTTCAAGTCGCTCCGTTGGAGGCAGAAGTTGCTTCTTTGATCTTAGACCTTCTAAGATAGACGAGACCTTTTCCATCGAAAGGTCCGTCGTATCACTGTTCCAACTTTGAAAATTAAAAAAGAGAAAGCAGGCTAATACAAGTTTCTAGTCTACAACTTAAGAGACTGATCATATTATACCTCCCCAGAAGGATAATTAGATATCACTCTGGATTCTTTCTTTAAAGTATTTGTTTTAGCAAGAAGAAAGTGCCATAGTTTTTTAGTTATATGACATAAATGGGTGCAATAGTCTTAGGCCATCCTCCAAACAAAGCCACAAGGTGTCCTAAGCAAATCTTCTTGTATCAACTAATTTCGGATTATCACTAACAAAGTATGGCTTGGTTACTTTTATAAATACATCACACAACTTAAATTGCCACCATGAATATATTGATGTGGCTGTAGCCGGGAGATCATGAGATTCCAGGGATGAAACAGTTCTCACTAGGGCCATGTTAAGTGCCGAGAGAATCTACTGGCAGCTAAAAGGCATTTCATCAGCAACTATCACTGTTGGAGAGGTGTAAGATTCTCCTAGATTACTTATGGCAACCCTAATGGTATTACACAACTTATCACACCATTGATTATAACTCACGACTTTCTGGATATCCAGATTGATTTTATCACCCTGGTAAAGAAAATTGAGATGGCAACAATATCCAAAGAAATTGTTGCGACCAAACACACTCACGCAAGTATACGTGGTCGTCAAGTAATAGAGTAGTGAGTAGAGTATCGTTCCCATAAAGACTTATGATTAACTTTTGACTGATTCAAACTCAAATGACTTATCGATTCAAGAGTTTACTCACAAAATATATAATCGACTAATTTACTACCTAAAACTATCTAGCAATGAAATAACTAGAAATTAACCACAACACTTACACAATTTCGGATAACAATCAATAGGAGATGATATTTCAGGGTCACGGGTTAGCTAACAATCATGTTGTGTTCTTAACTTAAAATGATTATGATTTATCTGGATTGTTGATTGTTGATATTACTCATAAGAATCTGTCGAGTTCGTACTCGCCTATTCAAGCTAACTTAATGCCTATATGTCTATGAAATTAAGATTAACAAGAATGCATTTGCACTTCCTGTATTTCAACCAAGCAAGACAATTAGGTATATTTCTATCCTAATTGCGAATCCGTTCCCCGATTCCCGGGTTCAAGAACTTGCTCTATTTAATTCTATTTACAATCTAGAATTCCCACTTTCGAGTTCAAATCTAGATTCGTAGATAGTATTTCACTGTTAGCTGCTCAACAAAATAATTAAAAACAGAATTAAATAAACAACCCAATATGATAAAATCAACTTAGTCAAATTAAACTTCAAACATCAACATTCATGTATCACCCATGACCCTAGAACAATAAGGTTCTTAGCCACTCATGTTCATACAATCTCAAGTAATTCCCAAGAATGCATAAAAATCAATAAACGAAGGAAAAAGTAAGAACTCAAGGCGAATTCAGTGGTTTCCAAGCTTTGTAGTGGCCTTTTCTCGCTTCCCAATATGTTCGATGACCTAAAAGAGGCGTTTTTGGCTTATATACTGCGTACAAAAGTCGTGGGCCAAAGTTCTCCTACTCCTAATCCTACTCAGCTTCAGGGATTGATGCTGGGGTGGATGCTTCGCATCCACCTCGTCCTCCACTTCTTCAACTTCGCATGAAAGAGTGGATGTTTCACATGCAAGGGTGGATGTTTTGAATCCACCCTTTGTTCCTCCATCTTTGATGTGCCCAGGTGCGAATGCTAAGGCGGATCTTATGGTCCGACTTCATTACCAAGGTTACAAGAAATATGATTTTTTTCTAGGTTGGATGCAACATCCTCCTTTAGCTAGAGCAGCTTTCCTTCATATTTTTGCACTCCAAATACCCTAATCATCACACACAACTCAATTAGTCATAAAACTAATAATTAAACCATGTTGGGCATTTTAAAGATCAAATAACATCAAAAAGCAGTTAAAACATGAGTGAAGTAACATTAAAACATATAGAAGTATGCCCAACATCACCACCCCACACTTAATCCTTTGTCGTCCTCGAGCAAAGTAGAATCAACCCACAACCGATCGAACAAAATTAAGCTTACCGCTATCAAGCCACACATTTCAATTAAGCTTAAGTACCCATGACTTTGGTTGATACCAACAATTAGCCCCTTGCATATGCATTCTCGGATTCCTTCCCTATGTTAATAACATGCCAAGCATGCTATTGAACAATTCAAACCAATCAAATAGCAAATTCGGGACATCTCAACCTCAGAAACTGACTCCTTAGCATAACTACTTTCAGGACAACTTACTCACTCTGACTGAAAAGTTTAATAAAGTCACCTATCCATCATGAAACATGTGCCCTCACCACAAAACAGAGAAAGATAGTCCACACACTCAAATAAACTTTGAACGTAATTTAAGGACTTCAAACAATAGAAGAATTCTCTCACTCTCTCACTCTCTCAAAGAAGTTCACATGCGCACAAAAGGTACCATATGTTTGCCCTTAATGTAAATCTCTACTACTGTAAGCTTGCTCGATCTAAAATCAATTAGGACTTTTCATGGTAGTAATGTGGGCTAAGGGACAGGTATGATATATTTAGAAATAATGGTTCACCCTCCTAAGTACTTTAATACATTACATAATCAACTTTAAGCGCAAATTCTTCAATACCAACTTACATTTTTCAACTAAAATCACTTCCAACAAGGTTCCCTTTTTTTTTTCCTGTAAGCACTACTTTAATTTATACCCCATTATCAAGAACAAGATGTCAATTCATTCTCTATTTTTTTTCTTCTTCTTTTTCTAGATTTTTCGTTCTTTGTACACTTCTACACTTCTCACTAGTGGTGAATAATTTTACAGAATAAGTGTACCCTTATTCTTTTCATTGGTTCCACTCAAAAGCCACCCAAATCCCCTCTTTACTTCATTTAGCACTCATTTCACAATTAAAGTGCTTTAAGAGGTAAAAGGATCAAAAGTCTCAACTAAGAACAAAAGGGTATAGGCTTGTAATGTGGGTGCCAAATAAAAAAGGTCTACAGGCGCAAAATGGCTCACTAGGGATGATTTTAATTGTGGTAGCATTATAGTTCAGAAGGATCAAAGAAGACCTAAAATCATATTTCAAACCGAGCAAAACCTAGGATTTCGCTTCAACTCACATACTGGGCAAGTTCCAGGCACAAATGTACTACATGAGACTTATACAAAAATCTCACCACACATTGGCACATGATTTATGTAGGATGGCTACATTTCAACTTTTAATCAAAGAAAATACTGAGTTAAGCCCCAATTTTATTGCACACAGCACATCAGTTAGGACAGGAGTCAAGACAATGAGCCTAAGAGTCACAAAAAAGCTATTCAACTTTTCAAGGTAAAATAGTTCTCACAAACTCATGGAGAAAGTTATAATCCACATGCTCAGGTCTAACTCTGTTGGTATCAAACAAGTCACAGAATGTGCTTAATTTAGCCTGAGTCTACACTACTCTAAAAAGAAAAACTGCTACCTGGTTCAAAAATTCATCTATTGGAAAAGAACCGCGACACAAGGAAAAATCAAAGGGGAATTACTACAGTACCTACAAATAAAATCTTTTTGTCCTTTTTCTTTAGACTTAAATCCCTCAAGAAAACTGTCCAGGAGATCCATCATCGGGAAAAATCCAATTTTCTACCTTTTTTTTTTCGAACCTTTTTTTTTTCAAATTTTTCATAGCTACTAAAATACTACACAACTACTAAAACAAAAATAAGAAGTTAACATTTTTCTATATCCTACTACTAATTATCTAGAGAATTCTCCCGCCCCACACTTAAAAGAGTGCAGTGTCCCCAATGCACAAATAAAGCAAAAAAATAACGAGGGTGGACAAAAAACTACCTGAAAGGCCAAAGACCGAAGCAATAGCGGCTCACGGGGTACTCAGAATTCCCCCAAACATGATCCTTTGTATGGGCGCAACCCACACTTAGTTTTCACCATCTAACTCGCTTTTGCACTCTTACAATGGCTTTGCTTCCAATTATTATAATCCTACAAAACAAAAACAAAAACTACAACGATAATAAGATTAAAAAAAATTAAAATTAAAATTAAAGAAAGCAGTTAAGATGGGTTTCCTCCCAACAAGTGCCTGACTTAAATTCGTGGCACGACACTACTACTCTGCTCAGGCTGGACGCTTTCTCATCTTCTTTCTCCCATTAAGCCTTGCCTTTTGAAATGCTCTTAGAAGGTCTCTTATTTCATCTCTGGCTCTTTTCTCAATTATCCTTACACACTTATCTTGCAACACCACCTCCCCTAACTCAGTTGTCCCATTCGAATCACTACAATTCACATAAGGACTCTGCTCTATCCCTTCCAGTTCTACGACAGTAATCGTGCACAAGTCCTCATAATGCTTAGGGAGCTTAAGTGCCTTGTAAACATTAAAAGTGATTTCTTCATGGCCAACTCTCATCTTCAACTTCCCTTCCCTAACATCAATAAGTGCTCCACCAATAGCTAAGAATGGTCGCCCCAAAATAATGGGTACTTCCTCATCTGCCTTATAATCAAGAACAATAAAATAAGCAGGAAGAATAAACTTTCCCACTCGAACTAACACATCCTCAATAACTCCTTCTAGCATAAATAATGATCTGTCAGCCAATTGTAAAGTGATTGTAGTAGGTCTAAGCACCCCCAATCCGAGTTGCTTGAATAAAGAGGATGGCATCAAATTTATACTAGCCCCTAAATCACATAGGGCTCTACCAACTTCTTGTTTTCCGAGAGAAAAAGGAATTGTGAAACACCCAGGATCCTTCAACTTAGGAGGAAGTTTACTATGAACTCTAGCACTGCACACTTCAGTAAGTGCAGCTGTTTCAAACTCTATATGTCTTCGCTTGTTTTCCACAATATCTTTGAGATACTTTGCATACTTAGGCACTTCCTGCAAAATTTCCACCAAAGGCAAATTCACACGCACTTGGCTCAAAATATCTAAGAATTTCTTGTACATAACATCATCTTTTTGCTTTTGCAGTCTTTGTGGAAACGGAGGTGGTGACCTTGTCACAATTTCTTGCTTTTCTTTCTTATTCTCCTCAACGGGCTTTGTCACACCTCCTTTTTCCCGAAGGGGAGTATGAGAGTTTTTCCAATTTAAGTGACATTAATCGAAATGAGATTATTTTATTTTATTCAAAGTCGCCACTTGGAATAATTTATTTACGGTGTTCCAAGTCACCGATTTATTTTAGAATCCCAAATCGAGAAAATTTGACTATGTTTTAAAGTCTGCGAAACCAGAAGACCGGGTAAGGAATTCTATTAACCCAGGAGAAGGTGTTAGGCACTCCCGAGTTCCGTGGTTTTAGCACGGTCGCTTTACCAATTTATACTTGGCTTAATTTGTTTTAATTACGTATAACCTATGTGCATTTTACCTTTTACCTATTTTAATTACTCAATTATTCGTGATTATGGAATTATCGTGTAAACGAGTCACGCGTACGTGTACTCTTTATGTTTGGCGCGCCAAGCATCATGTCACGCGTACGTGTAAACAATTCACAACACTTAATTATTTTAAGAAAGCTTGGTCAAAGTCGCGTGAACGCGTACCTTGATTTACTTTGAAAATCCTAATTATGTTACGCGGACGTGTACATAATCACGATGACAGATAAAAAAAGATAAAAAAAAGAAAAGGAAACGTCCAAAGCATGCTAACGTTCATTATTTTGTTTTTTTCCAAGGTTTGATATTAATGTAAGACTTCTTTTGTGCTAAGTCCAAATGATCAGTTTCTTAAGAAAGAAAACCATGAACCAAATATTTCAATGGCACCTCATGAACTTATTTCTCTAAGCCAATCTCTTTTAGTAATCAAATATGAAGAACTTTCATAATACTGCAAATATTCGTTAATGTGTAAAGCAACAAACTAGAGAAGATTGAACTTAAATCAGTAGTAATATCATCAAGGCTGACGTATAGATAATTAATAAAATAGCAACATATATGTTGTAGGGTGCTTTGTGCAACAATTTCACCAAAATGAACTCAAACCATATCTAAACAGAATACGTAAAATTAAGATTTTGAGATAAACGATTGCACCTTTAGTAACAAAATCTCTCCTTTATTTGCAAGCATCTCCAATGAACTTACAATAGGTGAAATAGACGCTGAATGGACTCAAGCGACAGAGTTCATATAGAAACGCAGCGACACGGGAACCTCAAATGCAACCTCCGACGAACCCTCTGATTCTTCGAATCACTCGACTACTCTTGACCTGTTTCGAACTAGAAATAGAGATTCAAAGGATGGTTTGCTGGTGAGTTTTTGAATCTATTTCAATTGGGTTTTTGCGCTAGAAATAGTGGTTATAAGCTCTTTGAGAGGAGGGAGTTGGAGGAGGCAGATCCTTTTTGGAGAGGAGGCCGCCTCGTTCGCCGGCGATGGCGACGACACCGAAAGAGGAGAGGGTTGGTCGCTGGTTCTATGGAGGTTTTGCAGCAGATCTCACATGGTGAAACTGGGTTGTTCTCGTTCCTTTCCCCCAATGTTTTTTGAGTCGTCCTCTCTATCTCTTTCCCATTTTCTTTTTCGCAGAGAAACTTCTCCGTCCCCTCTCCTGTATTCCTCTCGTTCTCTCTATTTTTTTTCAGATCTTTTTTGTGTATTTCTTTTTCCCCTATTTTCAAATACAAGTCCCCATTATATATAAATGTGTATTTGCTCTGTAACTTAAGTGAAGAAAGTGGGGAAGTGTGGATTGGGACGTGAGTGAGTGGGGTGAGGCATGAGTGGAGTGGGGAAGTTGGGTGTTATTATTATTTTTTATTTTTTAGTATTATATATATATATATATATACTAACCAACTTACTTTAAGACTTAAAAACTATATAAATAAGAAAACTCACTATTTACACTAAAGNAAATCTTATATTCTAAGAATGTGAATATTTTTGTTGTTTTTAATTTTCTTAAATAAAACCTATTAAGAGTAAGATAAAAATTTAAAATATTAAGATTAGACCTAAAAGAAATATTAACACCAAAATAGTATAAAATTTGGGTGTGGTAAAAAAATAGTTGTTCACAACATGCCCCTCTTTGCTTGAAAACATGAAGAGTTTTCAGGCAAAGAAAATTAACATAGTGACTAATTTTTGACCTCACTATTATTTTAAAAGGAAAAGAAGATAAAAGAAAAATATGCGACCGAGCCTTGGTTTTAGGCAGCCTACATATCCCGGGTTATAA
>ML366967.1:86827-134840 GCA_005239505.1 Nicotiana paniculata | reverse complement strand
AAGCTTCCATTTACATCTTTACTATACCGATTACCCATAAAGGTTTCCTTTAAACATTTATAATACAGCTAAATCTATATTGATAATTAAATACAACCCCCGAGAATCCGGAGTCATTGGTCATGAGCATCTACATAAAATATACAACTCAACGAAAACAAGTTCTATAATAGTAAGCAGGAGAGGGAGCAGGACTGCGGACACATACAGCTACTTCGCAAACCTCCGAAAATATCTGGAACAGATAGACAACTCACCCTGCCCTAACACCTGAATCTACATACAAGGTGCAGGGAATAAATGTGAGTACACCAACTCAGTAGTAATGAAAATAAATCAGGTCTGAGCAGCAAGAAACACATAAAATCAATGTCATCAAATCACAAGATGCACAACCTTTCTTTCCAACAGTATAACATAGATATATGAAATCATCATGCCTTAAAAACCAACTTCAGAAAAATCCTTTGAATAATGTGTATTTTCAACAACTTCAAATCGAAATATTTAGTATGAAAATGAAACGCATAGTATAGAGGCCCCTCGGGAAAAACATATTTCATAAGCTCAGAGTGAAAGTAGTAAAATCATAAGTAGCCCCTCGGGAAAAACATGTATCATAATCAGCCCCTCGGGCATGCCTCACAGTCTCTCATAATAAGTCACTCAGCACCTCACAGTCACTCATGCCTCCCAATCACCCGGCACTCGGCACTTTGTGCGCTCACTAGGGGTGTGTGCAGACTCTGGAGGGGCTCCTTCAGCCCAAGCGCTAATATCAAGACACCTCGTGGCGTATCATATCCTCACAATCAGGCCCTCGGCCTCACTCATCAGTACCACTCAAAAATCCCCTCGGGCGAATCAGTAAAATAGGGTTCTCGACCCAAAACATCATTTTCAAATCTCAAAGTAGTGTAAATCAGGCTGAGTTTTGAAAACAGTAAGCACAATGTGGCTGAGTGAAATCATCAATACATAGTGAGGAAAACAACAGTAAAAAGCCCCCAAGGGGTCTAAACAGATCGGCACGAGGCCCCGAACACGACTTATAGCCCAAATATTTCAAGAAATATTTAGAACATAATTTAACATAAGGTTTGGAGTAAAATATGTAACTCAATAGTTGCTGCAGAGAGCACCTAGTCCAATCCAAAAATCAGTGCACGCCACATACTCGTCATCCGACATGTGCGCCATTCTAAAATCAGTGAGAAATATGTAGTCCGAGGTTTTATACCCTCAGGACAAGATTTATAACCATTACTTACCTCTACCGGGCCACAACACTAGTTCGCTATGCTCTTGCCCCTCAAATTGGCTCCCGATTGCTCCGAATCTAGCCAAAACCAGTTCAACATCATCAATATATACTAAAGGAACACAACCCAATCGAAAACTATAAAATTATACAAGAATCTCGAAATTCGGCCAAACCCGAGCCCCAGGCCCCCGTCTCAGAATACGATAAAATTTACATCACAAGAATCCTTATCCTCCCACGAGACCTTACATACCAAGAACATCAAAATCGGACCATAATTGCCCACTAAAATTGCCAAAAGAAATTCCCAACTCTTTTCTCTCATTTTCCAAACTTTTCTTACTTTAATCCTTCAAATACAAGCCCAATCCGAATCAAAATAGCATAGAAACGATGTTAATAACCCCAGAACTTACTTTCACTGAAGAACCACAAATTCCCCTCTTCAATTTGCCTTTAAAGAGATCCTCCCGCATGCAAAAATGGTAGAAGGAGACAAATTTCACGGAGGCCCCTTTTTATACTGTTTCTGCCAGCATTTCCACACCTGCGGACACTTAGTCGCACCTGTGGACCCGCACCTGCGGTCCTAGGTGCGCACCTGCGGAATCCCACTTAACAGACAAATTTTCGCACCTGCCGCCAATCCTCCGCACCTGCGGCTTCGCAGGTGCGGCCATCTCTTCGCACCTGCGGAATTCCCCGGCCCAACCTCCTTTCGCACCTGCGCACAGACCTTTGCACCTGCTACATCGCACCCGCGGCTACCCTTCCGCAGGTGCGGCCAACACCAGAACTCACACCAGTAGCTAGTTGCTGCAAATTTCCAAGTTCAAAACCCCGCCAACTATCGGAAATCAATCCCGAGCCCCTCGGGGCCCCAACAAAACATACCAACACACCCCATAGAATTATTCCAACTTATTCAAGCTTTCGAAACATGAAAAAGAACACAAAAACACCAAAATTACATCAAATTCAAGCCTATGAACTTTGAAACTTCCATATTTCGCCAACTACGCCGGAACCAACCAAAACACCTCCGATCGACCTTAAATTTTGCAGACATATCCAAAATGACATTACGAACCTGCTCCAACTTCTAGAATTCCATTCCGACCCCGATAGCCTATTTTCTATTGCCGACTGGAAATCGCCAAAAATTAACTTTCGCCAATTCAAGCCTAATTCTACACCGGACATCAAAACTTCATTCCGAATAAACTCCTAAGTCTCAATTCACCAAACGAAGCTATCCGAGCCATAAAATCCGCATTCCGAGGTCGTTCACCAACAAGTCAACTCTCAGTTCACTTTCTCAACTTTTAGGCTACTTTAGGAGACTAAATGCCTCAATTCTCACCATGACCACTCCGGACCCAAACCAACTGACCCAACACAACAATAACAGGCTAGCAATATATAAAACATGAAGAAATGGGGAAAACATGGTAAATCTCATGGAACGACCGGCCGGGTCGTTACATCCTCCACCACTTAAACATACGTTCGTTCTTGAACGTGCCAAGAGTTGTTCCCCAACACTATCAAACTGTTACGTAGCTTACCATGCACATACCCGGGGGTGATCCTACGTCACCCTATCCCATATAGGTACAATAGCACAATAGCGTTGAAATTTTGAAATCCAAATCCTGGCCCATAAAACTTAGAACCAAATTCCCACTTCTGAAATAATATACAAGATCAAAATTTCCATAACTATAGACTGAACAAGTCTGAACATACTGAAATCAAGCCATATACGTACCCCAGATGAAATCACATAATACACCGCGTGACTCAAACACTCATAGCAATAACTCTTAACCACAATAACTGCTCAGAACAACCCAATACTGGTACACAACCCCTGATGGAGAAATGCCTCGCTCTAACGCTTCCATATACTGCCGATGATGAAAGAAGCACGTAGAACTAACAACCATTCGCCCGATCAGTTAGACATGAAACTCCCCTTTCCCAAACAGGAATTATAGCATATTTCTAAGCCACAAGCAACTACGTACCCAACTAGCCAAGAACTTCCATTGGATCCCATTTAGAAACAAACTCGCTACACTCCATAAGAAAATATGCACCCTTAACCGCGGTAGAAACCATCTGGAACTATCTGAAATCCCATTTGCGTAACACCAACCCATCAGGACTGAATTCTTCTAACTCAACCAATTACGCATGCCACCAAAAATCCAAGAGCATTGCTAAGAAACACCCAAAAAACTCGTCACCTTATGAACACCCGAGGAACTAATCGTATCCCTTACCATGCCGATCCGACCTACTACCAAGTTGCCCTATTTACCCAAGTTTCTTCTGACTTACCTTCAAATTGATACTTCTTCCTGCTGTAATACCACAAATTTGCAACCCAAACTCACCACACACGACCCAATCACAAAACCATACCATCTAAGGCTCATACGCGTCTGAATACCTCCTCAATTATCCCCAAATGCACCACATTAGAAAAACTTACCCTAAAGAGACTTCCTGCGAATCTAAAGCCATTACCTTCACCTTCCTGATACGATATGAAGAATCCGTGCTGATGTAGAATACCACAAGTCTTGACATCCTCTAACGTAAATCTCAATCACACTGACCAATTAGACAGAATCGACCTGACCCGTTTGCACACTAACATACTAGGAAAGTAATCCACTCACTTGAAGCCACAAGCAAATTCATACACTGCACACACTACACCTTTTACAATTTCCACTAAATCATTCAATAGAACCCAATTACCCAATAGAGTACATTACGACCTATATCGAAGAAATTTCCCTTACTCGTGACATTCCCAGACCCCATACCTGCAGGTCATAACTGATTTACCGATATACCTCGAACTGAAACCAATACCACACATAATCATATAATCAACTTATGAATAACGAACTCTCCCACTTGGCTCAAAGCCAAGGATCAAGACAAACAAGACTATGCCCACACATTATCACTGCCACCATGCTGTGGTGGGATTCAACTAAATCCTCCATAAGCTTAGATGACCCAAACAATCTAACACTCAAATCAATTGCCAATCTCGCATCCACCATTGTGATGGTCATTCCAACTCCCACAATCGATCTAAACTCAAATTACAACATATATCATTTTATTGGTAGAAGAGAACTTATTACAGAACTATATAGGGACCACACACCCTAGGACAACCCACAGGAGATACCCCTGCCCTCTTAGCCTCAACTGATATCTCTCCATATACTTTTGAAGATCAGAACTATCACGCAATCACTACACCTTCCTGCATTTGAACACAACAAACGCCTACCCTCGAGGCACCACAATACGCGGTAAAAACCTAAAGCTGATGACAGAACTAACACTGGAGCGGTGGTCACAGAAATCTCGAGCTTCTGGAAGCTCTAACCACATATGTCTTACCACATGGATACTGAACCGAGCCAAAATTCACACTCGAAGAATTGGCATAGAGCCTTTTCTCCCTGAATCCTTATAATGTCATCCTCAGATACTGAGTATGCTACTCCCGGCTACACGAATATGCCAGGACGGCATCAATGAATACAATAACAAGGAGTGATAATACGGTTGGAATACACCGTCAATCAAATACATGAACGTTACTGGGGAAAATGATCAACTCAAAAGACATCACCAGGAACTCATAACCCAACAGAGAAATCCGCTTCACTCCACAACGACACAACATGAGAGGTCTTCCAACATACTCACAACTCAAGGCCATATACCAAATCGAGACCGAAATCAAACACTCAATGAATATTTCCACATTTCCAGCCAACCCTTTTGACACAATTCATAGTCTGAACACATCTAACCATCAAATCACATCCACCACAGAGGCATCTAGTCACCAATTCTCATCAATAAGAACACAAACGAACATACAAGTCCCCAATTACATGTGCCCACACAATGAAAATCTCAGCAATCAAGCCACATAATGAATCTGGCCTCAAGTCCTCCAGACTGGCACAACTGATACCAGGTGCTCTCGTGCGCGCTCAAATATATGGCAGGAATTCAAGAGTTACGCTCTTGGCTGAATACAATGGATTCGCACGACAAGAATTCAAGAATGTGAGATTTTTCCTAAGGGTTACGCATCCTCTCGAAGATAAGTACAGACGTCTCTGTACCGATCCGCAAGACTCTATTAAACCTGCTCATGACCGGTGAGTCCTATGTAACCTAGCGCTCTAGTACCAAACTGTCACGACCCCAAATCCAGGCCAGCCGTGATGGAGCCTATCATGGAACTAGGCCAGCCAAAACCCAACTAGGCCGCAGGTGCGGCCAACACCAGAACTCACACCAGCAGCTATTTGCTGCAAATTTCCAAGTTCAAAACCCCGCCAACTATCCGAAATCAATCCCGAGCCCCTCGGAGCCCCAACCAAACATACCAACACACCCATAGCATTATTCCAACTTAGTCGAGCCTTCGAAACACCAAAAACAACACAAAAACACAAAAATTACATCAAATTCAAGCCTATGAACTTTGAAACTTCCAAATTTTGCCAACTACGCCGAAACTAACCAAAACACCTCCGATAGACCTGAAATTTTGCATACATATCCAAAATGACATTACGAACCTGCTCCAACTTTCGGAATTCCATTCCGAACCCGATAGCCTATTTTCTACTGCTGACCGGAAATCACCAAAAACTAACTTTCGCCAATTCAAGCCTAATTCTACACCGGACATCAAAACTTCATTCCGAACACACTCCTAAGTCCCAATTCACCTAACGAATCTATTCGAGCCATAAAATCTGCATTCCCAGGTTGTTCACCAATAAATCAACTCTCAGTTGATTTTCTCAACTTTTAGGCTACTTTAGGAGACTAAATGCCTTAATTCTCACCATGACCACTCCGGACCCAAACCAACTGACCCAACACAACAAAAATAGGCTAGGAATATATAACAAATGCAGAAATGGGGGAAAAGAGGTAAATCTCAAGGAACGACTAGCCGGGTCGTTACATCTATATATATATATCAACATTACTAAATCATTTCATTTTGATACATCATTGTTAAGTTTCAAAAATATATACGTTTTATGATTGAGTGGATCAAGAGTCCAAAACACAACATAATCCATTTGACCTTTCTAGCACCCATATACAACCCACATAGTTTCTATGGAGCCTCTAATGATACGAAAGAGAGTAAATATGGTGCCGACAACAAGGCCCATCTATACCTCAAAAGAGACAACAATACAAACAAAAGATAAAACACATGACCCCGGAATGAAGTGGGGCTCACCGAGTCCACTGAGAAGAGGATGCAACACTATCTGTTATGGAACCACCTACATCCATTTAATGATGCAGCATCTCCAGCAAAAGGGGCGTTAGTACTGTCGAATAGTACTAGTATGTAAAACCAAAACACTATCTCAATAGAACAAACAATAATACAGGGGGAAACATTCAAGAATGAAATATGAGCTTTAAATAGCACGAAAACATCAAGTTAAGGATCACATATATTTTCAAGTCAATTTCCATGTTATTAGGTTGGGTGATTTTTAGTGCCAATACGCCACAATCCACAATACCATTGTGTTTTTATACGGAGTCTGATGTCGGACCGATCGGCTAAGCCATCTCATTTGAGACATCAATCATATTCATAATTTCATCCAAAATACCATTGTGTTCTTACACGGAGTCCGATCTCGTCCTGATCGGCTAAGTGATATCATTTGCGACATCACCCCTTTTCAATCAGTCATCTCACTACATATTTCTTTCCCATCTTTTCAATACAATGGCACGAGTGGTCCCAATTATAAAGTTATTTTTGGCGCTTGGCCGTATTTAATGATTCAAGTTCTTTTCCACATTCTAACATTTTTATTATCATCAATAACAACACAGTTTTTCATTCAAGACTTTTGATTTCACATGTGAGCAATTTAGAATCTAAGGCACATAGAGGCTTTTCACACAATTTGGCTTAACAATCTTTAATCGAATTTGACTTGAAGTCTAGGCATTTTTAGAAAATATTCTAAGTTTTGAAAATTTCCTCAGATGATGAGATAACATGATGAAAGCATGGGAATATATATTACACATATATTTTCAAAACAAGCACATTCGAGATAGCAATTTCTAGGACGTTCAATTTGGGACTTGCATCGATTTCATAAATACCATAGGATTCAATTCTAAGAAGAGGGGGTTTATCCAACATACCTCAATTTATCTTCTTAAACTAAGATGTTATCGAACATTAGAAACTTCAATCTATTTTAGCAATATAGCAAAATTGAACCAAAAATTAGGAAAACGATCATGGTTCTAGCTCACTTGAGAATTTTGTCAAACACTATGTGTGTATTAAGGTTCCATGGCCCTTTTATGAAAGACTTCACCATCCCACACCCCATTCCTTTCTATATTTAACTTACAACCTCCCCACATACCTTAAGAATACATGCATGCAAGGTAAGCACTCCCATCTCATGAACTACCTTAGTAATTTCCCATTCTAGTTATATTTAAAAATTAAGTGCTTGGTGATATAATATTACCTCTTAGGATGAAAACCTAGGGTACTTCTCTTGATAATCTTTAAATGTTTAAGCACGAATTGAGGAGAAATTTTTGATGAAGATCACTTTCTCCCTCTAGGACTCTCTCTTTCACTCTAAAGATATAAGAAAATAAGCTCAAAATGGTCTAAGGTATGTGTTTTAACGAAATAGGTTCGGGTTTAAAAAACCCAAAAATGAAGCTCCAGAACAGGTTTTGCGCTTGCATATGCGACTGTATAATGATTATGCGGTCCACAAAATGTCCGCGAAAGGTGGCCCTGGGAACTGGGCTGTCCTGCTTCACTCTGTGGCCGTTATGCGGCTCGCAGACCTGTTCTACGTTTTCATAATGTGCCACAGAACCTCCCTCCGCAAAAGTCTAAGGATGAATATGCGACCAAAAGAGTAATAACAGCCTCAGCGACGACTTAAGTTTTGTGTCTTTTGAGGTTATGGGAAGTTGGTTATGTGTTGTGATTCTTCTTCTAAAATGTGTTAAGTAAAGTGTTCTAGCCCATGAAGTGTTCATTCTACTAGTGGTTTAGGAGTTACAAGACAATTTTGGAATTCTCGCAAAATAGCATGATATGTGCAGTCAATGGTGTGGAATTTGAATTGAAGGATCAAGGTTACGGTTCAGTTTTGAGAAAAATGTCACGAGCTCGGAAGAGCAAGGGGAAAAATTTCAGATGTCCAGATTATGCTGGCGCTATTTTAGTGTCGCCTGAGAATAGTGTTCTGTGGAAGAGGCATTGTGTATTGAATTATGGATTCCTAATTTGCATTGCAGAAATAATGTGATTGGTGGATCTGGATGCGCATACTTTGCTACCTGGTGCAGATGGTTATGTGAGTATCTCCCACATGATGATCGTATAAGTGTGGTGTGTTAGTCATTTATGGGGAAGAGATTGAAATCAAGTATGGAGATTCTGGTATTGTCGCTGACGTAAGAGTTTATGTCTGAGAGATGCTCTATTCCTTTGGTTGCGGACTGTTGAAGTTTTCCTTGATTTGACAGTTGATTGTATGTGTCATAAATAGGGGCATTATGGATCTTTTGGAAGGTTATTGACCCATTTTTGGATGATCAGAATCGGCTTGAGGTCCGTTGGTAGGCCTAATGTGAATTTATATTTTATACCAGATAGGATATACTTTTTTGGCAAACATTGCTTATGGAAGGGTTTTCGGGTGTGGTGGATGATATTCCCGCCTTCGTCTATTTCAGGTGCTACTCTTTTATGCCACGTGGGTTATGCGACAGCTTGATCATTCAAACATGTGTTGTGATCCTATGTAGCTTGGGGTGTTATATGTGCGAGATTTCTCTCAAGATGCAGGTTGTTTATTGCACCTTAGTGGCGCTTGGCATTTTGTAGAGCATGGCGCTATCCGTCTCCCCAAAGTTGTGTTATGTGCTCGATGTGCTTGTGGTTGATAGACATGTGCTTAGTGGGTATGAGCATTTTGGCTCGATGGGTATTCCTTACTAATTGTTATGTGCAGATCGGGTGGTACTTCTCCATGGGAATGATGTTCGAATCAGGTTGCACGCCGCAACAATGAGATGTTGAGTATGGTTCCTTGTACTTATTTCATGTGTTTTGTTTCTTACCATTGGGATAGGTTTATAGCGGTTGTCCGATTGATTTGTTTGTTATGCGGGCTGGGTAGTTCCTTACCAGAGTTCATTTTCCCTTATTGGTCATATTCGAGTTGTATTTTGTTAGCGCATTGATGGCATCATATGAGATTTTAGACGGTGTTTGAGGTGGTTTGCTGCTGAGCAGCTTATGCTGGGTGAGACAAGGTAGTTGAATCTGAAATCAGTCAAATCAGATTTCTATCATGTATATTAGAGGGAAAATGTAACTGATTAGTTCAAAATGAGGAAATGGTTCTTGTCAAGCGGAGAGACTCCATGAGTTATTGGTTTGGTAGGTGGTTATGAGTTTCTACACGTCTCTTTCATCGTTGCACTATTGCGAGCATGGAACATGGCTTATATGGATTATGAGGTATGTTACAGGCATCGGGTTTGTGAATTTACAACTATTATGGTTGGAGGGTCTTATTATAGGCATAGAAATTATGTGGTGCATTGTGTTAGTTCAGCATGGGTGCATTATCCCATTCTGGTACAACGTGTTGAGATTTATATGGTGTACGTATGTTGGAATCGGACCTTATAGAGAATTCTGGATGTTGGAATTTGGTTTTAAGGCTTGTGGGTTAAGGTAACAAGAAGCATCTTCAGTCTTGGTTGATCTAATGTGATTGTATGGATTGTGATGGCACATGCAGATGCATGAGGTATTATACAGTGAACACAGATACTTTGGAAAAGTTTTGGCACGTTCGAGGACAAACTTATGTTTATGTGTGGGAGAATGTAACGACCCGGCATGCCGTTTTAAACTGTAGTGCTTAGTTCGGTGGTTTGAGGCATTGAATAGCTTCACTTTATGTATTATGACTTGCACATGTGGTCGATTTCGATTTTCGAGGCTTTAAGTTGAAAGAGTTGACCAATGTTTGAATTTTGAGTAATCGACCCCAAAATCAGAATTTGAAGGTTCCAATATGTTTGTAAGATGATTTTGGACCAGGGCGTATGTTCAAGTTGAATATTAGACGTGAGAGCATTTCTGCACTTATTGTAGAAAGTTGGCATTTTGAAGGTTTTAGAATTTCTTAAGTTTGATATGAAATGGACTTTGGTTTTATCGATGTCCGTTTGGGATTTCGAGCCTTGGAATAGGTTCGTATTGTAATTTGTGACTTGTATGTAAAATTTCGCTTCATTCCAGAATTTTTAAGTACTATTCGGATGCATTCGACGAAGTTTGAAGTCAAAAGAAGGATTTTGATCGTCTATTCGTGGTTTTGATGTTATTGTGGAGTTTTAAGCCTTTGCATAAGTTTGTATAAGATATTGGGACTTGTTGGTGTGATTGGACGGGGTCCCGGGGCCGTCGGGCGTGTTTTGGGATGGTTTCGAATCATTTCTCTAAGTTTTGCATTTGCTGGTTTCTGGTATGTTTGGTGTGCATCGTGATCGCGGATGTAGGGCCGCAATCGCGAAGGGTTATAATCACTGGTGGGGACTCTGTTCTTTGCGTTCGCAAAAAGGTAGTCGCGTTCGAGGTTCTTGATCAGATTATTCTTCGCGTTCGCATGGTGATGGTCACGAACGCAATGCTTTGGTACTACTAGCCTGGGTTTGGATGGTGGTTCATCGTGATCACGATCGCATAAGGGAATTCAAAGGCTAGGGTTTTGGTCTTCGCGTTCACGGAGATGGGCTCGCGCTCACGTAGGTTTGTCAGACTAAGCTTCACGATTGCAAGGTGGATCGCGCGTTCGCGTTGAAGGATTTCATGGGCGAAGATTGTTGGACTTCACGATCGCGAGGGTGTGTCCGCGATAGCGGAAGAAGAGTTGCTAGGAGAACACTTCTTAAAATCAGGTTTTGGTTCATTTCATCTTATTTTTCTCATTGAAGCCGACATTGGGGACGATTTTGGAGTGCCATTTTCATAATCTGTTGCGATTTTAAGTGATTCCCACTTGTTGTAAGTTAAACACATGGAATATAAATTGATTCTAACATGAAAATTTGTAGAAATTGTGGGATTTTGGAAGAAAACTAAGAAATGGTAAATTTTGATTGTTACACCCTATGTTGTCTTACGTAAAAGTGCGTTGTAAGCAAATTAATGTAGGAACAAAAATGAGATTATCTTTGAAAGTATATAAAGTAAATTAATCATGTTACCTCAGAGGTTGCAAATATTGAAGATCATGAACACAAATACAAAGAGGGTTGGAAGGTTCAGAAGCTAAAGAAATTGAAGAAAATAATGTTTCATTGAAATTCGACAAATTGGGAATATTATAAGATGTACTTTTGGGGTGAGACTAGGGTTTTTAACATGATAAGGAGGTTATGTTGTGAGTTATGTTAGTCGTGTGATAGTCGTGTATTATGTTTTGAAGTCAAGCGAGTTGTGGAACAAAATTCGGTGAAAGTCATCACAAGTTACGTTCATAGGTTTTTCAATACGACACCTGAGTAGATAGATATATGCGTTTTTGTGAGACTGCGCAGACTGCTAGGTGACAAGTAGGTGTATTGCCTACTTGCTTAAATGAGAGTCCAAAATTGGCCAGTACGGGTTGTCCAAAGATACCTTTTAAAGGGATATTTCGTTCATATAATACACTGGTAAGAGGGAACAATAACCAGACCTAAACCCTTGCAAACATCCTCGCAAAAATTGCCCACAAACCCTACTTGATTATCTTTCCTTTTTAAGTTCTAGTTGGAGGTAAATCCTAGAGTTTGAAGAACCAAGATAGGAGCTGAGTTATTCAAAAAATAAGGTAAGTTTACTGATCTCTTTAATCTATTTATTCTTCTTGATATGTATGGAAAGTCGTTCTATAATTGTAAGAACTCATAGGATGGTGATAGGAAGTCGTGAGTTCGAGTTATTCACTTGTAGCCGACTATTTTGTTGACTGTTTTGTGTTGCTGTTGGATTGCGTGTTTTACTAATATTTTATGGAGTTGTGCAGGAGGAAGGGTGTGGAGAAACACCACATAAATTCATGGTGGTGGGCTGGTTGTTCATTGTAACATTTTCGGGCTGTTTGACACTACTACGTTGGTCGTTTTGTGTTTGATGAGATTGGGGTGTGCTGGGCTGTTTTGTAGTATTTTGTGGTGTATATAAGGTTGAAAATAATGTATATAAGTTGATATTGTTTTGTTCTTGTGTTGTTGGTGTTATCTTAAATTTTGAGGAAGTAAGGATTATAGGGGAGATGCTACCCGTTTTAATACAAAATAAGCTTGTCATTGGTTGTGCGATAGTTGTACCTTTCGTAACGTAATGATAGTATTATTATCGTTGTTGTAGATTGAGAAGAGGCGAGTTAAACTTGGTGATTGGAAAGATTGTGATAAGGTATGTTAAGGTTAACACTTTCTTCATTTTGGCATGATCCTGTAACTACATGAGTTTGATAACGGGACATAAAGAAAACTTTGTATTCCTGAACTTATGTACATTATCCTAGTCTCATAAATTACAGTATTCTCCCTTATCGGGACTTTATATTTGGTTAAGTATTGTCTTCTTCCAGACAAGAGGGCAGAGGGTCTATATATATATATATATATAATATTGCAATATTTTCACCACCATCGAGCTATAATCGATGAGCAGGCCCCTATTGGGCAACTTCTGATCAGATGGTAAGTTATATACTGAGCCTACTATGCCCGAGCGCCTATGAGCGAGCCCATAATGTCCTAGATACCTAGCCTAGTACGGTCGAGCGCCTATGAGCGAGACTACTACGGCCGAGCAGTTACACGTACCGAGCCTTATAGGGACAGACATTTATTTTACTTACTATATTGAGAGAGTTGGGTCAGTATCAACAGGTAATCATATCTTCGTATCATCTTTGACTCCCAGTCACTTTCACTATTATATTATCAGTTCAGTTTCAGCTTTCAGTTATTTTATTGCCTTACATACTCGATACATTATTTTATACTGACGTCCCTTTTTCTGGGGACGCTGCATTTCATGCGTGTAGGTTCAGATAGACAGACGAGTAGACCTGCTTAGTAGGTGTTGCCCGAGTTCATCTTGATCGGTAAGCTCCACGTCCTCCAGAGTTGCCGGGTCTAGGGTTTTGTATACATATTATGTATATATGTTATGGGTAGGTCGGGGCCCTGTTTTGACAACAGTACATCCATCAATAGAGGCTTATAGACATATCCTGTCAGTTAGTGCAACATGTTGGGCTTGTAGGCTTTGTATGTATATTTTGTTGGTTTCTCAGCTGTAGTAGGTATGACGGCCTTGTCGGCCCAACTTTATATTGATTTTTAGTCAAAGCTAGTTTCCTTTCTGTATTATATTTTGCTTCAAAAATTGTCTTGCAATGTGGACCCATGGCCAAAGTGTGATATTGTATGTTCAGAGTCCCTCAGTCGCAAGTTGGTATGCTCGGTTAAGTGAGGCACCGGGTGCCGGTCTCGCCCCTAGGTTCGGGGCGTGACAAACTTGGTATCAGAGCAGTTCTGTCCTAGGGAGTCTACAAGCCGTGTCTAGTAGGGTCTTATTTATAGATGGGTTGTGCACCACATTATATAAGCAGGGAACGACATGGCACTTAGGAGTTGGTTACCCCTCTTTCAAATCTAAATCGTGCTATAGAACTGAGTTATAGGAAAGTTGAGTTAAACTTACGTGTTGGTGTTTGCATACACAAATGACAGTGACTAGGAAGACGACGGCTAGCCATATGAGAGATACATCAGCAGGCGAGGGGACCAGCAGGGTACCCCTAGTATATGGGGCCCAGTATGAGGCCTAGGGCGAGACCCCTACTCAGCCATTACTGGCTCCTCCACCACCTGAGGAGATTCCTAGGGATACCGCACCTCCAGTTCCCCATCCACTTCCATCAGATCAGGATTGAGGAGTGCGGTGCATTTGTTGACACAATTGGTAGCTACCCAGCAACAAGCTAGGGCATCAGCTAGTGCAGGATCATCTGAGGGGTCTGGGAGTTCAAGGGTCTGAGAGTTTATTGCTTTGAGTCCCCCAGAGTTCACGGGGACAGATCAGAGAGAGGACCTGCATGATTTCATAGATCAGCTTCACATGATCTTCCGAGTTATGCATGCAACAGAGAAAGAGGCAGTTGAGCTAGAAACTTTTTGACTCTGAGATATAGCCATCCTTTGGTATGAGGGATGGGAGAGGTCCAGGGGACGTGATGCACCTCCAGCCGTTTGGGAGAATTTTTTTGATGCCTTCCTTGACCAGTACTTACCGCGGGAGATCCGACATGCTTGAGTTGATCAGTTTCCAGTCCTCAAGCAGGGCAATATGATTTTCCGAGAGTATAATCTCCGTTTTGACTCATTGATCAGATATGCACCATACATAGTTGCTACTATGCAGGAGAAGATCCACATGTTTATAGCAGGTTTGGCCCCAGAGTTGACCAAGGCATGTGCCACCATTGCATTGTAGGATAGTATGGATATCTCCCGAATTCAGGAACTTGCCCAGAATATAGAAAGGGGTAGGCGTCGGCAGCAGGGTACAAAGAGGAATGAGCAAGGGAAGCATAAAAGGATGAGATTTTCCAGGACTCATGAGCAGTCTCAGGGTAGTTATAGGCCCCAGTACTTCGGACGGTCACCTAAGCCTCTGCCACCTCAGTTATAGGATTATAGGTATGACCGCTATACTCAGTCAGGACCAGGTGAGAGCTTATAGGCGTCGGGTTTACATCGACAACAAGTTTAAGGGCAGACATGGTCATCCCCACCACGGTGTGACATATGTGGTAGAGGACACTTGGGCCAATGCCGAGCAGGTTTCGATGCTTGTTATACATGTGGGCGTCCGGGTCATATGATGCGGATTGCCCAAATAGAGATTCTGGGGGTATGGCACAACCAACGAGTTCAGCAACAGGATCATCTATGTCCGTGCATCCTTCAAGGCGCGAGTCTCAGTCTTCGGCTGGTAGAGGTCGAGGTAGAGGTAAGGGTTCCAGTTGAGGTGGTAATCAGAACCATATCTATATTTTAGCGGGACGATAGGACCAAGAGTCTTCACCATACGTTGTGATAGGTATATTGACCATTTGCTCTCACGATGCTTATGCCTTGATAGATCTAAGATCTACTTTATCGTATATTAACCCATTTGTCACAGGGAAGTTTGGTATAGTGCGTGAAATACTAAGTGATCCTTTTGCGGTATCTACACCGGTCGAAGAACCGATTATTGCTAGACGAGTTTATCGAGGTTGTATGGTGAAAATTGTTAGTCGTCGGACCTCAGCTGACCTAGTTGATCTAGAGATGATGGATTTGATCCTATCATGGGCATGGACTGGTTAGCAGCTTTCTATGCCACAGTTGATTTCCAAGTAAAGGCAGCCACATTTCATTCTCCGGGTGATCCAATCCTTGAATGGGTAGGTAATACCGCGACACGCAGAGGTAGGTTTATTTCCTATCTGAAGGTGAGGAAAATGACCGCAAAAAGGTGTATTTATCATATTATGCGAGTTAGAGATGCAGATGCTGAGATACCTACTCTTCAGTCTATTCCAGTAGTCAAAGAGTACGAAGATGTGTTTCCAGATGAGCTTCTAGGCATTCCTCCAGAGTGAGAGATTGAATTTATGCTCAATTTGCTTTCAGGAACTTATCCAATATCCATCCCTGCGTATAGAATGGCACCCACTGAATTGAAGGAGTGGAAGGAAAATTTAAAAGATTTGCTGGAGAAAGGTTTCAGCAGACCCAGTACCTTACCTTGGGGTGCACCAGTACTGTTTGTGCGGAGGAAAGATGGCTCGCTGAGGTTGTGTATCGATTATAGGTAGCTGAACAAGGTAACCATTAAGAATAAGTATCCACTTCCAAGGATTAATGACTTGTTGGATAAGTTGTAGGGGGTTAGGTGCTTTTCATAGATAGATTTGAGGTTGGGGTACCACTATGTCAGAGTTCGAGAGAGATATATTCCGAAGATAGCCTTCATTACCCGATATGGCCACTTCGAGTTCTTTGTCATGTCCTTTGGGTTGATGAATGCACCCGCCATACTTATGGACTTGATGAATATCCTATTCCAGTCAGTTTTAGATCTGTTCGTGATAGTATTTATTGATGATATTCTGGTCTATTCACGTTCATAGGAGGAGCATGCAGACAACCTGCGAGCGGTACACCAAACCTCCGTGATCGTAAGTTGTATGCTAAGTTTTCTAATTGCGAGTTCTGGTTGAAGTCTGTAGCATTCTTGGGGAATATTGTATCCGATGAAGGTATAAAGGTAGACACTCAGAAGATTGAGGCCATGAAATCCTGGCCTAGACCTACCAATCCGATAGAGGTTCGTAGATTTCTAGGCTTAGCAGGCTACTATCAGAGGTTTGTAGAGAGTTTTTCTTCCCTATTGGCACCATTGATGAAACTGACTCAGAAAGCAACTAAGTTTCATAGGAAAGAGGCTTGCGAGCGGAGTTTCCAAGAGCTTAAGAACATGTTGACCTCATCGCCAGTTTTAATTTCCAGAGGATCCAAAGGGTTATGAAGTGTATTGTGATGCCTTAGGAGTGGGGTTAGGATATTTCCTGATGCAACATGGGAAGATAATTTTGTATGCTTCAAGGAAGTTGAGGAAGCACGAGAGGAATTATCTAATCCACGACCTCGAGTTAGCTGCGGTTGTCCATGCACTTATGATACGACATCATTATTTATATGGTGTTCGTGTTGATGCATTTATAGATCATAAAAGTCTGCAATATATTATCAAACAAAAAGAGTTAATTTCCGACAGAGGCAATGACTAGAGTTATTGAAAGATTACGATGTTAACTTTCTCTACCATCCAGGGAAAGCTAATGTTGTAGAAGATGCCTTAAGTCGCCGATCTATGGGTAGCTTAACACATGTAGAGGTTGAAAAAATAGAATTATCTAGATAGATGTCACGCCCTAAACTTGGGGACCGCGATCATTCTCAACCAAGTAAACCCGGCCAAGCAAGCCTGTTAGATACTTTCTACCCAAACTCTCTCATGAACAAGAGGAGGCATATATTCATCAATTAAAAAATAGGGATACATGAATAAAATACCAACATCTTTCCATGTGTTTCTTCATTAATATCTCAAAATACACACCTTTTTATAGGCTAAAGTGGAACAAGTGATTCAAACATAACATGAATTGTTTGACTTCCCACAACACCGACATACAACCCACACAATGTCTATGGAGACTCTACAAGATACAAAGGATTACAATGATAGTTCCTGCAACAAAGCTCCGACTATACCTCAAAACATGATAACAAAATGTACAAAAGATACATGACCCCGGAATGAGGTGGGGCTCACCAAGTCTGCAGGGAGGAAGGTGTATTTCTATTGCTGATCAATGTTACATGCTGTGGAACCACATGCATCTACTAAAGAAGCACCCCTCCGGAAAAAGGAACGTTAGTACCGTCGAATAGTACTAGTATGTAAAACTAAACACCATCTCAATAGAATGACTAATAATACATGAGGAAAATAGTCTTGAATTCAATAAAAGCTTCAAACAATACCAAAACATCAAGTTAAGAACCATATAAGCTTTCAAGTAAATTTCCATGTTTTTAGGTGGGGATCTCTTTGGTATTATATACCGTTATTCACAATACCACCTTACTTTTACACAGAGTCCGATCACGGCCCGATCGTCTAGGCCATTTCATTTGAGACATTAACCACAATCATAATTTCTAGTACAATCACCACCATGTGTGCGGCATGGCGTTCGATCACGGCCCGATCGGCTAGGTCGTCTCACCTAAGACATTACTTTTTCTATCAAACATCGCACGTCATACTTTCTTCACATCTATTCATATCATCAGCACTTATGGCCACAATTATAATATTATTCTTGGCACTTGGCTTAATTTCATATTTCGTGCACCCCTTTTTATTTTTCACACACCATATTCATTATTTACAACATGACTTTTAGTTTCAAGACTTTTAGGTACACATAAGGGCAATTAAGAGTCTTAGACGTATAAAGATGTTTCACATAATTTGGTATGATAACCTTCACTCAAGCATGACTTGAAATCGTAAAATTTAAAATACACATAGCACACACTTTGATTATATCCTCAAAGGATAACATAGCATGAATAAAATATATGGAACACATATTGAACATATATCTTTCAACACAAGGTTACTTGGGATAGCCAATTTCATAATGATCACATTGGGTCTTTCACAATTTACATGAACACCGTGGAATTCAGTTCTAAGAAAGGGGGTTTAGCCAACATACCTAAATTGAGCTTCCTGAAACTTTAAATGTTCTGTAATTCTTAGCAACTTCAATCTATTTTATAAATATAACAAGTTGAACCAAAAATTACGAAGATGATCATGATTCAAGCTCATTTGAGCATATCATCAAACACGAGGTGTGCATAAGGTTTTTAAGGCCCTTTTATGAAAGATTCCATCATCCCCCAATAAATTATCTACCATTTTATCTCACAACCTTCCTACATTCTTTGATAACACATTCATGCAAGAACAACTCCCACACCCAAGAATTGTCTTTCTAATTACTCCCTTTTTAGTAAATTATTGAAATTAAGAGCTAGTGAATAGATTCTTACATTTAGGATGAAGACTTTCCTTGTTAATATTCAATGATTGAGCAAGAATTTATGGATAATAGGTTGAAGGTTACTCCCCCACTCTAAGCACTCTTTTTCATTCTAAAAGTATCAATTTTTTTTTCTCAAAATGGACTATGGAATAGGTTTTAATGAAGTAGGGTCGGGTTATAAAATCCCAAAAATGAAGCCCTGGGACAGGATATGCAGTGGCATATGCGACCGCATAATAAGCGGTCCGCGAAATGGCCGCAAAAAATGGCTTCCGGAACTGGGCTGCCTGCTTCACTCTACGGCTGTTATGCGGCCCACAGACCTGTTCTGCAGTCGCATAATGTGCCGTATAACTTCCCTCCACAAAATTTCGAGGCTGATTATGTGATCAAAGTGAGGCCTGCGAAATGATTGTGCGGTCGCATAATTGGTTGCGAAATTGACATCAAAATTGGACCAAATAGCTACCTCACTCTGCGGCCATTATGCGGCCCACAAAGTGATTATGTGGCCGCATAATGGGTTGCAGAAATGCTCAACTTTTCAAAGTATTTTCCTTCAACTTCCCCGCGCACTGTTCAATCCAAAAATGAATATTATGATATTTGTCGCTGACTAGGGAGTTTATGTTTGAGAGATGCCCTATTCCTTTGGTTATGAATGGGGAATCTTGTTCCGGATATGACAATTGATCATATGTGTCGTGGTTAGGGTCATTGTGGATCTTTGAAAGGCAATAGGCCTCTTTTGGGATGATTGGAATGGCTTTGAGGTTCGTTGATAGACCTTATGTGAATATATATTCTACAACAAATCAGATATGCTTATTTAGGATAACATCGCTTATGGATGAGTCTTCGGGCATGGTAGATGTTAATACTGTCCTCGTCTATTTCATGTGTTACTCTTTTATTCCATGTGGGTTGTGAGATGACTTGATTATTCACGCATGTGTTGTGATCTTGTGTAGCTTGTGGTGTTATGTAAGCGAGATGGCTTTTGAGATGTTGGTTGTTTATTGCACACGTGCTTGGCCTTTTGTAACGTATGGTGCTATCCATCTCCCGAGGTTTATGCTTATACACTTGGTGTGCTCGTGGTTGATATACGTGTGTTTAGTGGGTATAAGCATTTTGGCTCGATGAGAATTTTCTTATTGATTGTTATGTATGGATCGTGTGGCACGCCGCCACTGGTATGATGTTTGATCGTGTTGTGTGCCACAATGGTATCATGTGTGGATTGGGTTGCACGCCAAAAAGTGAGATGTTGAGTACGACTCCTAATACTTATATTGTGTGTTTTGTTTCTCATCTTTGAGATAGGTTCATAGTATTTGTGTGGCAGTTTTTTTCGTTATGCGGTCTAGATATTTCTGTACTCGGGTTCACTTTCCTTATTGATCACATTCGAGTTGTTGATGGTTGGCCCATACATGATGTCATATGAGATTTTAGACGGTGCTTGATGTGGCTTATTTTTCGAGCAATTTTTATTGGGTGAGATGAGGTTGTTGGACCTACAATCAGTGCAATCATATTTATATAATGTATGTTGGAGGGAAAATGTCACTAATTAGTTCAGAGCACGACAACGGTTATTGTCGAGAAGAGAGACTCCATGAGTTATTAATTTCATGGGTGGTTATGAGTATCTACACACCTCTTTCCATTGCAGTATTGTGAGGTTTGGAATAGGATCTTTATGTTTCATGATGTATATTACCGACACCGCGTTCGAAAATTTCAGCTAGTGTGGTTGGAAAATATTACTGTGGGCATATGAACTATGTTGTGCGTCATGTGGTTACGACTTGAATGTATATGTAAGTTTTGGTACAACTTGTGGAGATTTATATGGTTTATGTTGTGGCGGCCAAACGCACATGCAAGTATACGCGGTCGTGAAGTAATAAAGTGACTAAAAGTCGGATGTCGAACCCACGAGGACTTGTTATTAACTATTAACTAAATTAGACTATCCTAACTATCTAAACAAGAATTAAAACTAGAAGTATTTGATTCTAAGCTAATTAAAAAAATTAAAAATAAATAATGAACTTTGAACAAAGGAAGAGCATACTTTTATGTTATCAATGTTATGAAAACGATCTAGGGTTATGGGCTATCTAACATTCCTATTGTATTCTTCAATTAAATCGACTAATCGATTCATCTAATTCATTGGTTGACATGGTTAATATTGCTCATAAGAATCTGTTGAGTTCTCACTCGTCTATTCAATCTAATCTAACACCTATATGTCTATGGAATTAGAACTAACAAGAACGCATTTATAATTCCTGTACATCAACCAAGCAAGGCAATTAGGTATATGTCTATCCTAAATGCGAATCCGTTCCCCGATGCCTAGGTTCAAGAACTTGCTCTACTCTATCCTATGTGCTATCTAGAATTCCCACTTTCAAATTGAACTCTAGATTCGTAGATAGTATTCAATTGGTGATCAAGCAATCAAATAATTAAGCACATGATTGAATAAATAAACAAATATGATAAACTAATAAATCAAAATCAATGTTCGAATAACAATAGTCATGAAAGAACCACAACCCTAGAATGTGAAGTTTAACTCCACATAGACATGATAGCCAAACAATAATTCATACAAAAAACATAGAAATTACTAAGTTTGGTTGAAGAAAAGATGAAACCCGTCCTCCACGACGGCTCTCTGCTTGTGTTTTCCTCTGAAAAATGCCCCCCCTCAAAATAGGTTTTGGTTGGCATTTATATGAGTTGGGGGCGTCTTGGAGTCGAACTAACTGAGTCCTAGTCGAAATAGGACATGTTCACGTTTTGAGCATCTAGGTAAGCGTGGGGCGCTGGCCCTGGCGCTCAACTTTTGAGCATTCTGTTTTGGGCGCCACAGGTAGCGCCGGACGCTGCCTGTGGCACTCAACTGGCCACTTTTGCATTTTCTTCCCGTTTTCGCTCCAATTCGCACACTTTTGTCCCAAATTGCATCCGAATGATTCCTACACATAGAGATACCAAAGATTAGCACAAATCATTATATTATACATCAGAAATCTATGAAACATGAGCATAATAACGAGGCAATATACATAAAAATATGCATACTTGAAGCCGAATATAATATGCATGCAAAAATTCGAACCTTGTAAGAGATCTCTGATGTTGGAGTTTTGTTCCAAGGATTGTGGGCTAATGTAACACGAATGATCTTGCGTATGGGTTAAGCTAATGTGCTCATATGGATTATGATGGCACATGTAGGTGCACGAGGAGGTATGCGGTTACTTTGGCATTTTTAGAATGATTCTTGGCACGCTCGAGGATGAGCGTATGTCTAAGCTGGGGAGAATGTAACAACCTGACCGTTGTTTTGAGATTTAGCAAGTCGTTCGGCGATTAGACCTTGAGTAGCTTAACTTTATGTATTATGATCATGTAGCATTTTGGCACTTAATATCGGAAGCTTGTATTTTAAAGGTTTCAAAATTTGCTAATTTTGACTTGGAGTGTGCTTCGGTGTTATCGGACGTCGATCGGTGTTCGAGGAACTTAGATAGGTTTATTATATTGATTGGAACTTGTATGTGAAGTTTGGTCATGATCCAAAATGTCTTAGTGTGATTTGGATGCGTGCAGCGAAGTTTGAAGGTTTGAAAGTTAAAAGAAGGATTTTGATCGCCGATTTGTGGTTTTGATGTTACTCATGGCGTTTCGATCCTTTGTATTAGTTTGGATGAGGTATTGGGACTCCCGAGGATTGATGATTTATTTGATCAGTCGCAAGGTACCAAGTGTTTCTCGAAGATAGACTTGAGGTCCGGGTACCATCATGTAAGGGTCAAGGAGAAAGATATTCCAAAGATAACATTCGGGACCAGATATGGGCATTTTGAGTTTCGCATTATGTGGTTTGGTTTGACCAATGCCCCAACATTATTCATGGACTTGATGAACCGTGTGTTCAGACCCTTTCCAGATCTGTTCGTGATTTTATTTATCGATGATATATTGGTTTATTCTCGTTCAGATACTGAGCATGCAGATCATTTGCGTACTGTGCTCTGAGTTCTACAAAAAAGGAAGTTGTATGCAAGATTCTCTAAATGTGAATTTTTGTTGAATTCTGTAGCTTTCCTTGGGCATATTATTTCAGGTGAAGATATTTGGGTTGATACCCGAAAGATTGAAGATGTAAAGACTTGTCCTAGACCTACGACACCGACGAAGGTTCGTAGCTTCCTCGGCTTAACAGGTTATTATAGGAGATTCGTAGGGGGAATTTCTTCCCTTTCATCACCATTGACAAAGTTGACTCAGAAGGGAGCTAAGTTTCAATGGACTGATGCTTGCGAATGGAGATTCCAGGCATTGAAGGACATATTAACTTCAGCACCGGTTCTAACGCTCCCAGAGGAGACCGATGGTTATGCTATCTATTGTGACGCTTCGGGCGTTGAATTAGGTTGTGAAATGATGCAGCATAGTAAGGTTGTAGCTTATGTTTCTAGACAACTAAGAGAACATGAGAAGAATTACCCGACCCAGGATTTAGAGTTAGCCGCAGTGGTTCATGCACTAAATATGTAGAGGCACTACTTGTATGGCATTCATGTTGATATCTACACGGATCATAAGAGCCTTAAGTATAATTTCAAGAAAAAGGAATTGAATTTACGACAAAGGAGATGGTTGGAGCTACTGAAAGACTATGGCATTTATATTTTATACCATCCAAGGAAGGCGAATGTAGTAGCCTATGCCCTCAGCCGTAGGTCTATGGGTAGCATGTCAAGTTTACAGCCAAAAAAGAGTGGAATAGCCCATGAGATTTATCAGCTAGCTAGTCTTGGAGTTCGATTATTGGACTCAGGTTATATCGGAGTTACTATTCAGGACACAACAACATCTTCTTTAGTAACTAAAGTGAAGAAATTCCAGTACGAGGATCGTGTGTTAGCTCCTTATAGATATACAACCCCTCATAAGGAGAAGACACCATTTGAGATTACAGGAGATGGGTTGATATGCCGTAGAATTCTAGCACTTTTGATACTAATTACATAGACTTGAGCTCGTCTTTTAAAGTATTTTAAGTTATTTCTTATGTAGTTTTGGTATTTTTCAGCATACTATACTTGAAGAACCAAGAACATGGAAAAGATGATAAAAACCCATAGAAGGTCAGAAATGTGGCAGGTTTGCGACCGCAAAAGTGATGTGCGGGCCGCAGACCAACCACAAAATGAAGCAGCTGTTTCCAATTTTGAGAGAGGATTGTGAGGTCGATTGTCAGTAGCATCTCGTTTGTGCGGACCGCATAATGTCCACAGAAGTGCAAAAATATGCGATGGAGTTGAGAATATGCGGGCTGCAAAGTGATTCTGTGACCTTTTTTACGATCCAAGATGTGATCTATAGGGGTATTTTATCATATTTTGACCCCGACTTTTATCCCATTATAAATAGAATAACTAGAGTTTTTGTGGGACATCTTGTTTGAAAAGGAGGCTACACTTAGATCATTGAATACTCCATTATTTTGGAAGCTTTTGAAGAGAGAATCTTGTCATCTTTGTAAGCTTTATGACTTTATTTATTTATTTGTTCTTGGATTCTAGTATGAGTAGCTGGTTTTAGATACTAAGGTTGTACAACCTAAATGTGTGTAATGTTAATGGGTGTTTACCATTGATTATATATATAATGGTTGGTTGATATCTATTCATTTTTCACTCTTCATTTATTGTTGATGGTTGCAAACATTGACTAATGCAATTTTACTCTATATTTACTTGGAAAAGTGGGTTAAAGTTTGGTAGAATTGAATAGCAAAAACTCAAGGCTTTAATCCTTGTTTAATAGAATTGTTTAGGAATAAGTGGATTCTATTTGGCAAATATTGGTTGTTCTTAACTGTAACTCTTTTATATTTGGAAAAATCATAAAGAGAAAATACTACCTAATTATTGGGAAATATTAGGTAGTCATTTAGAAATCATTTGCATAAAAGGACCTTCCATTAGCAATATATCATATTAACACCGTTAGCGTTACATTCAATTGATAGGGACACAACCTTGGTTTCCTTAAGTAAACTAATTACAATCTCATAACAAATACATTGGTTTTCTTGATAATTCACAATTACAACATTCTCTTTTGAGCTAACAAAGTAGGATTACGACATAAGTCGAGTTTCACACTATTCAAGTAACTTTTTCACACCTATTCCATGTGGGATTCGACCCCATCATAGTTGGGTTATTATATTTTACATCGACCGCCTTACACCATTTATTTAGGTGTAATTTGAGCTTATCAAATTTTGGCGCCGTTGCCGTGGATTACGGTTTTGAAATTACTTATTAGTGTATGCTTTACTTTACGTCTTCTTGTATTCCATCACACCTTGCATGATTTGCTTGGTGTTACTAGGTAAACATGGGCGAGCCGGAAGAAGAAAATATTTTTGCGGATATAGATGAGTATATTGAGGATACAAAGGCCATTGTACCTCCACGAGTTGATGCTGCCACCTTCAAGGTAGAACACGGTCTAATACTAATGCTCAAGGCAGAGGGGTTCATTCAAAATTCTACAGATGATGATTCGACACAACATCTCATAAATTTCTTGGGTGTGTGTGCTATGCATAAGAAGAATCACGTTTCATATGATACCCTAAGGTTGAGGGTGTTCAAGTACTCTCTAACCAGAGAGGAAAGACAATGGATCCAAAATCTACCACCTAATTCCATTCATACTTGTCCCAAACTTGTCCGATCTTTCCTAGGAAAATGGTTTCCGCAAAGCAAGATGTCTGAGCTACGGGATAAAATTTTCTTCTTCAAGAAACTACCGGGAGAGCATATACATGAGGCATGAGACCGATTCAAGCTATATTTAGTGAGGTCACTGAATCATGGTTTTCTGGACAACATCTTGTTGTAAAAGTTTTATATGGGCTTGGATCTTATGAAACAATCCATAGCCAAAAATGCAGCTGATGGATCCTTTATGGATAAAACATTTGCAAGGGTTACACAAATCCTTGACAAGGTAGCAGAACATAACCAAGTTTGGCACTCAGAAGACACCACGGGTGGAACTGCAAATGGTACTCCTTCCTTGACCAACATGATTAAGGAGAACCATGAAAGAGATCAAGTAATGGTCGGGCTTGCAACCAACATCAATGTGTTGACAAAGATGTTCACTGGAAGCCAAACAAAAAAGGTGAATGTTGTGGAAGATGCGCAACCCGTGTCAAATGAGGATTACAAACAAGCAAATTATGTCAACAATTCTCAAGGAGGATATCAAAGACAACCCTACCAAGGTTCAGGGCAACAAAACCAATGGAGGTCTAACCCACAGGGGCAAGGCAACTAACAATGGAGAAACGACCAAGGTGGTTCAAGTCAAGGAAATTGGAATAACCACAATAATAATTTTTCAAATCGGAGTTCAAACCCCTATGTTCCACCAAAGGGGCAATATTCTAACTCTCTGTATTGGAAGGAAAGTTCTTCAAGTGAATACAAGTTGGAAAGCATGCTTGAATGAGTATTGCAAAATCAAGAAAGATCTGACACTTCAATGAAGAATATGACCGAGATTGTGGGTTCTCACACCGCATTGGAGATGCAAATGAGATACCTATCAAGAGAGAAAAATCCGAAGCAGAAAGGAACGCTCCCAAGTGACATAATTGCAAACCCAAAAGATAGGGGGAGTGGTCCGACTTCTCATTTTATGGAAATCGCAACTCGAAGTGGGAAAATACTTCAAGGAGAGAATGGACAAGTGGTTGAAGTGGAAGATTCTGAATAAGAAGTTGAGGAATAAGTTGAGATTCCAATTGTTGTTGAAGTTGAAAGACTCCCAGAGGAGGTGAAAATTCAAGAAGTGAACCGTGAAGAGGTTAAGGGAAAGGTAAAAGAGACACCAAAATCTCTAGCACCAATCCCTAGCCCCCCTACTCCCTTCCCTCAAAGACTTTCTAGGAGGTTTTATGATAGCAAGCTCGAGAAGTTCTATGACATTCTCAAGCAATTATCGGTGAACATTCCATTTATGGAAGCATTTTAGGAGATGCCGGGTTTTCCTAAGTACTTGAAAGACCTGATCACTAAAAAGAAAACCCCCAGGAATGCAGTGGTGAATGTGACTCACCAGGTTAGTTTTATCATTGCAACAACCACCGTCCAAAAGGAGGAGGACCCGATAGACTTCACCATTCCATGCACTATCGGGTTGCACAATTTTTCATGAGCTCTTTGTGATAATGGGGCTAGCATCAACTTAATACCTCTTGCTATTTACAAGAAAGCGGGTTTAGGTATGCCTCGACCTACAAGTATGAGGTTGCAAATGGCCGACCGTTCAATAAAGAGACCAGTGTGAATTGTTGATGATGTTCTTGTAAAAGTGGGGAAGTTCCTCCTCCCTGCCGACTTTTTTATCCTTGATTATTCTGTTGATAAAGAAATCCCTATCACCTTGGGGAGACCATTCTTTACTACCGGAAGAGAACTCATGGATTCCTAACGAAGTGATATAAAGTTCCGAGTTAAGGACGAAGAGGTGACCTTTCAAGCGAGTAAGGGTATAAAATTTCCACATGCATATGAAGATATATTAGTCATTGATATTGTTGATGAGGTAGAGGATGCAGTCGAGGTAAAAATGGAAGAAGAATGCCTTGGTGAGGCATGGTTTTCTATTTTGATGGTGAAGACATGGAAGGATACATGTAATCGTTAAATACATTGGAAGGTCTTGGGTCCTACACTTATGCACCAAAGAAACTTTCTCTTGACTTGGAAAATAGAGTCACTCATCCCGCTAAGCCTTAAATTATCGAGCCGCCACAACTTGATCTCAAGTCACTTCCACCGCACTTAAGATATAGATTTCCTGGGTCTAATGAAACTCTACCTATAATTATTTCTTCTTTGTTGAATGATGTGCAAGTTGAACACTTGTTGAATATCATGAGGGAGCACAGACAGGCCATTGGGTCGACAATAGCGGACATCCGAGGGATTCCTATTGGAATTTGTGAGCACAAGATACAATTGGAGAAAAAGAGCAAACCTAGCGTGGATCATCAAAGAAGGTTAACCTCTTCCATGTAAGAGGTAGCGAAGAAAAGAATCATAAAATGGTTGGATGCCGGGGTCATTTACTTCATTGTTGATAGTCCTTGGGTGAATCCGGTGCAATGTGTGACAAAGAAAGGAAGCATGAACGTGATTCAAAACGACAAAAATGAACTCATCCCAACAAGGACGCTGACCAGATGGATAGTTTGCATGGATTACCGGAAGCTCAATAGTGTTACTTACAAAGACCATTTCTCTATGCCTTTTATTGATCAAATGCTTGATCGGCTAGCGGGGATGTCATTTTATTGCTTCTTGGATGGTTATTCCGGCTACAACCAAATCAACATTTCCTTAGAGGATCAAGAGAAGAAAACATTCACATGCCCGTATGGGACCTTTGCCTTTATCCAGATGCCATTTGAGCTATGCAATGCCCCGACCACCTTTCAACGGTGCATGATGTCTATCTTCTCGGACATGGTGGAGGATTTATTAGAGGTGTTCATGAATGAATTTTCTATAGTAGGTGATTCCTTTGAGCATTGCTTGATAACCTTAGACAAGTGGTCAAACGATGCGAGGAAACTAACCTTGTACTAAATTGGGAAAAATGTCACTTCATGGTGGACAAGGGTATTGTTCTGACTGTAAAATATCCAAGCAAGGCATAGAGGTTGATCGGGAAAGGATCGAGATCATTTCCAAGTTTCCTCTTCCCACTTTGGTAAAAGGCGTTCAGAACTTTTTGGGGCATGACGGTTTTTATAGGCGTTATATCAAAGACTTCTAAAAAATTGCAAGTCCCATGTGCAAGCTCCTTGAAAAAGATGCAAAGTTTGATTTCAATGAGAATTGCCTCATAACTTTTGAGGAATTGAAAGCGAGGCTCACCATGGCACCTATTATTGTCACACCTGATTGGTCTCTTCCATTTTAACTCATGTGTGACACCAGTGGTGTAGCTACTGGGGCAATACTTGGTCAACGACACAACAAGATTCTTCATCCTTTCTACTATGCAAGAAAGACACCTAATGGCGCACAAATGAATTACACTGTGAAAGAGAAAGAAATGCTTGCTATTGTCTATGGTTTTTAACAATTCTTGGCTTATTTGTTGGGGTCCAAAGTGATAGTCTACACCGATCATGCTTCTCCCCTCTACCTTATGGAGAAGAACGATGCTAAACCAAGATTAATTAGGGGGATTATTTTTTTACATGAGTTTGACTTTGAAGTCAAAGATCGGAAAGAAACAGAGAATCAAGTTGCGGATCACTTACCTAGGCTTGAAGAGGCAGGGATACCAAAAGAAGATCTTGAAATTAATGATGCCTTCCCAGATGAACACATATTGGCATTGTCTAGAACCTTAACTCCTTGATATGTCGACATCACTAACTTCTTGGTTAGTTACCTTATCCTCGACGGATTGGAAGCTTATCAAAAGAAAAGGTTCTTGCGGGAGTGTAGGCAATACTATTGGGAGGAACTCTTTCTGTTCTGGATTTATACCAACAACATCATTCGGCGTTGTGTTATGGAAGATGAGGTACTGAAAATTCTCAAAGCATGTCATGACTCCCCAGTTGGGGGCCATTATGGTGGAAACCTTACTGCATCAAAAGTGCTTGACTGTGGCTATTATTGGCCATCGATCTACCAAGACGCAAACCAAATGGTCAAGGCATGTGATCAATGTCAAAGACAAAGGTCAATTTCTGGAAGACATGAGATGCCTATGAACTTTGTGATGGAGGTCGAGATCTTTGATGTGTGGAGGATAGATTGCATGGGTTCATTCATAAGCTCTTACGGCATGACATATATTTTGGTGGCTGTAGATTATGTCTCCAAATGGATCAAGGAAATCTTGTTGCCTAACAATGAGGCAATGAGTGTAAACCGCTTTCTTGAAGAAGAACATATTTACGCGGTTTGGAACCCTAGAGTCCATCCTTAGTGATGGTGGAACTCACTTTTGCAACTAGGGTTTCGTCTAGCTGCTCGAAAAATATGGAGTTAAACACAAGGTGACCCCCTTATCATCCTCAGTCAAGTGGTCAGGTTGAAGTATATAACAGGGAGGTTAAAAACATCCTAGCAAAAACTATTAATGCAAACAGGACTGACTGGTCAAGGAAGCTAGATGACGCATTGTGGGTATATCACACATCATTTAAGACTCCCATTGGCACCTCACATAGCGGTTGGTTTTTGGCAAGTCATGTCACTTGCCAGTGGAGCTTGAACACAAAGCTATATGGGCATTGAAAAAGTTGAATATTGAGTGGGAGAAGCTGCTAATCTAAGAACGACACAACTTAACGAGATGGAAGAATTCCATATTCATGCCTATGAGAGTGCAACCATGTATAAGGAAAGAATGAAGTTTGTTCATGACAACAAGATTTTGAAGCAGGAATTCAAATCCGGTGACTTGGTATTACTCTTCAACTCAAGAGCTGTGGTTCGCGGCAACACATGCGGTTGCATAATGGATTTTCAAACCGCATAATGATCGCAGACAAAATCAGAAGAAAATACAATCTGGGCCTTAAAAAATGTGGTGAGATTTTGTTTTCTGTGGCCTGTATAACGATTATGCGATCGCAGAACCTATCGCAAAGCTGATTTGCATAACTCAGTCACTAACCCATTTCATAACACATATGCGATCGCATAATGTGTTATGCGATGAAATTCCTCACGGCAAACCCCCCAGGTACTAAACCTTAAATCTCTCACTACTCATTTTTGTCATTCATCGCAGTCCCGCACTCACAGGAACCGCATAACACAAAAGGAAAAATAGAAAAAGCCAAAACATTAAAAAAACACAAAATCAAAAAAGAATTGAAAAGGAAGGGCTTACCATGCTTGTGCTTCAGACTGAAATCTTCCGTCCTCTGCTATCTGGTATGTAAAATTCCATCATTTCTATTGCTTGATCAAATTAAATAATGCTATGTTCTTTCGTTACCCTTCCCCTTCTTTTCAATCCCTTGCTATGGGTGTTCATTTGTGCATGATTGTACTGAAAATCATCGTTGGGGGAAAAATTTATGCTGTGGGTAAATCGAATTTGGGTATGTGAACTAGAGGGTAGGATTCGAGTATAGGGTTGGAAAGTTGTGTCCATGTGCATAATATTTCGTCCTGATGACTGAGTGTGAACTTGTGCATTTTGGACCGTGTACGAACTTGGTGTGTGAGCATTGGCCTGAGAATTTGATTAGGGACTATGATCTTTGCGGTCCACATAACTGGTTTGCGGTCCGCCGAGTCATTGCATTTTTCATGATAGGTAGTTTTCTCAAGGATCATGTGCGGTTGAATTTGCGGACACAAAAACATTTTATGAACCACAAAATGGTCGCAGGCATGATCTGATAAATTGCGATATCTGAAGATTAAAATGCGACCGATATGCGGTCGCATAAGTTGTTTTGTGACCACTTCTACGGACTACATAACTTATTTTCTTCCGAGGGTTGAATTTTGCGAAAGGTTTTGTGGCTCACAGAGTTGTTATGCAATCGCATAACTGATCATAGAAACATCTTGATTCTTTTATTTCTTCTCAATATGTTGCCCATGACATATCACATACTCACTCATTGATTAATTAACAGGATTGGCATCAAATAAATCCCTCGCATTGCGACAACCTCCCACTCGAGGAAAGAAATGGGCTACTGCTCTGAGCCCACAATCACAACACTCTAAGAGCAAACGGCCTGACACAACCATCAATATATCTGAGCACTCCTCCAAGTCTGAAGATGAGGATGCATAGACTGATCTTGTGCCAACAGTTGACCTCCATGCTGAAGCACGCCGAAAAAATGGTGAAGATCTCAGGTTTGGGTTGTCCGGTTCTTGGACTCTGTACAGAAAAGGCCTGGAAAAATGAAAGATCCTCGAAGAGAAGCATCTAGGCTTGAACGGGTTAAAAGAACACTACCCTCATGTGCTAGAAAACATCAAAATGAGGAAATGGGAGTTCTTCACTCATGTTTCAGGCGAGTACAACGAGACGCTTGTTAGGGAATTCTAGGATGCATATGCTGCGTCCAGGAATGATGAATAGAAGCGAAACCGTATATTCTTGAAATCTATCCTAGTTAGAGGGGTTCAGTTACTCTATGATGCCTCATCAATCAATGATATATATTTTGAGGATTGGGAGGCAGCCACGGCAGAATATGATGCAAAGATTGCTAATAAGGAATCCGAGCGTGCTTGGGTTGCCTCCGTCATTGCCAAAGGAACTTCATACTGGATCGCTCCGCTCCAAAATATCCTCAAGAAGGATATCACCCAAGAAGGCTGGTATTGGCTCAGTTTGGTCTGCTCTTCTCTAATTCCATCAGGAAATAAAATCGACATAAGTATCGAGAAGGCGATCCTCATTCTTTCATCATGTCGGGTATCAAAGTTGATGTGGGAGAGATTATATTCCGTGAAAGTGGGATCTGGGCAAACCAGAAAGAAACATCACTCCCCTTCCCATGCTTGATCCATGCTTTGTGTAAAGTTGGGAAAGTAACTCTTATCCCCAAACATGACCGCATAGAAAAAGCTGTTCAAGATATTGACACCACCCGAATCAATGATGCTGCAGATAAAGTGCTCAAAAATCCACTAGAGCCTTCACTCATTCCTCCTCGAGCTTTAGCAGCACCTTCTGCCTCATCAGTGCCTGACAGTCCTTCCGCACCAACCACCTCCACATCCACTCCCAGACCAGCCACTATGCAACAACCTGCCTCATTTCCTTCACTCTCAAAGCTTTGTCTACTGGAACAACATGCAAATACCAAAGTAGACAGATTTATGAAAGAACCTCTAGCTCTCATCCGGCAAGAACTGGCCCCTATCCAAACCTCAGTAAGTGTTCTTAAAAAAAAACATCAATCTTATGAAGATCGACTCAAGCAGTTTGAAGTGCGACTTGAGAGATTTGAGCGAGTTGAAGTTGGAGACATGCCTCAACTCAAAAAATATGTAGCTGAGCTGAAGTTAGAGTTGCACAAGATGCAAAACCTGGAGTTTGATTTGACCTCTCTTCTTCCATAGGAAGGGGAGAAGAGAGCTGATACCTCCCACATTACGAGTCTTGACCTTCATTTCAAAAACCTTATGTCAGCTGCGGTGGCCCATGGTACTGAGGCTTCAGAAGCTCCAGAAGCTCCAGACTCCATTGTGCATATTGATAATCCTTCAGAAGAGGAATCCGGAGAGTCTAAGGGGTAAATTGATGAGGGGGAAACTGATGAGGAGGAAACTGATGAGGATGGACTACTTGAGGAGGGTGATGATTAGCAGAAAAATAGAGGCAAACAGATTGGTGTCTCTATAGATACACTGGGTGAGGAGGAAGCAGATGTACAGACAGCCATTGCACACTCCCTTGTAGACATGGTCTCCAAAGCCACTCCCACTACACACAACAATCATTAGGTGAGGATAGTAGCTCCCAGGTCCAAGACCCAACTTCACAGCAGGTGGTGCTTCCTATTCTGGTCTCAGGAACCACTACACAGTTAGAGGTTCCACCCATTGCCTCCATAGTGTCGGCCTCCATCCCTATAACTGCCTCGGATGTTCCAGCCCCTCCAAGCGCCTAGTGCGCCCCAAGAAGCCCCTTAACGTTACTCTTACTTTCTCAAGGCATTGGGGACAATGCATGCTCTTTGGATGGGGGTGGGGTACTCAAATTTTTTGAAACATGTATATAAACTCTTACTTTAATACTGTAGATTTGTATAGCAAAGAATTCCCTTTGGTTTTTATTCGGCGGGTTCTTTTCCAAGGGTATAATAGTTGAAACATGGCGATAGCACAAAATGTTTTGACTTGTTTGGTGTTTTTGTTCTAGATTCAAGCATGTGATAAGTTCTTGTTAAATAAATTACACCCTTCTAATTTTGTAAATAAACGGTTATTCATTTTTGTGAAATCGAGGCTCGCTCTTTGAATTTGTGCGTACTTAGAATCTCAAACATAATGTGATGAAGCTTTGAGTTGCCTTGTATTAACTTGAGGGCTGAAATTATACCGGGTCATAAAGCTCATGCGCTGTGAGCGAGTGAGGATTTGTGCAAATAATGCACATGCTTAGCTTGTGATGTGTAGAACTTGCCCGGTTGGTTTCTTAATGCAATTCTGAGGTTGATGATTGGGTGTTGAAATGATCTTATGCTCTCTTTGTGATTGCTAACTAATTTTTAACCAAATTGACCTCCCTAGTACATCTATTATCCTAGTTACCCCTGTTGAGAATTCAAGCCTTTATTCTGATACTACATTACAAACCTTTACCTCTTTGTGCAATAATTCCCTTTTTTGAACCCATCCTTCCTTGAATGATTAAGAATGAGACTAAAAGCCTAAGTTGGGGGTGTTGGTGTTAATTAGAAATTGGTAAGGCTGTACATTGTGTGTAGAAGAAAATACCTCAAAGTTGTGTATATGAATATATTCAAGCTCCAAAAGAAATACAAAAGAAAATCACCTGTATATAAAAAAAAGAGAAAAAATGGTGTGGAGTCTTGTGAAAACTGAAGAAATACGTTGAGGTTGTTCTATGTTAATAACTAGATGTTAATAAGTGCTATATGGTAAAGAAGAAAAGTGTATGTAGAGTTCAAGGAGGGTACAACCACTACATTCCCAAATATTCGTCCATCCCGTCCCGAAGCCTATAGTATAACCTGTGAAAAGTCCTTTGTGATATACAACCAATTACTCCTGAGATAGTAATGAGTTAAAATAAAGGAAAGCATATGGAATTATACTAGTAGCATTTACCCTTCTTTCTGAGTGCAAGAGTCGTTGATTGTATCCCCTGTACATATTTGTTGAGTTGGGGAGTTTCTTTGATCTGAACACATATGAATTGCAAGATTTAGCAGAAGTTAGGTTCTTGAAGTAAGATACAAGTGCATACCTAGCTGTGGGTAGCACTCTCTCATTGTGCTTGAGGCTAAAAATTACAAATTGATTATTCGAATTGCTAAATGATCGTTGTCTTTGATGAAAGGAATCCACATGCTTGTTAGCTAACAGTCAGCACCATCTATAGTCACTATTGTTTTGTGATCTGTCAGAAATAGATTAGTATGTCATAGGATGACTTTGTTTTAGTTTCTTGAGAAAAGGCAAGAGTCTAAGTTGGGGATGTTGATGTGCCGTAGAATTGCGACACTTTTGATACACATTCAATAGGCTTTAGCTCGTCTTTTAAAGAATTTTAAGTTATTTCTTATGTAGTTTTGGTGTTTTGCAGCATACCTGACTAGAAGAACCAAGAACACGGGAAAGATGACAAAAACCCATAGAAGGGCAGAAATGCGACGGGTTTGCGACTGCAAAAGTGACGTGCGGGCCGCAGACCAACCATAAAATGAAGCAGTTGTTCCCAGTTTTGAGAGAGGATTGTGCGGTCACATAACACTTGTGCAGACCGCATAATGACCGCAGAAGTGCAAAAAGAGTTTCTGCAAGAATAATTTTGCGGCATCAAATACGATCGTGAAATCGATGTGCGGACCGTATAACAGATCTGCGTTGAAAATTTAGGCAATCGGACAATCAATTATGCGATGGAGTTTCAAGTATGCGGGTCGCAAAGTGATTCTGCCACGTGTTCTGCTATCGCATATATGATCTATATGTGTATTTTTATCATATTTTGACCTTGACTTTTAGCCCATTATATATAGAATAACTAGGGTTTTTGTGGGACAACTTGTGTGAAAAAGAGGATACACTTAGAGCATTGAATAGTCCATTATTTTATAAGCTTTTGAAGAGAGAATCTTGTCATCTTTGTAAGCTTTATGAATTTATTTATTGCATTTTTCTTGGATTCTAGTATGAGTAGCTAGTTTTAAATACTAAGGTTGTGGACTCTAAATGGGTGTAATTTTAATAGGTGTTTACCTAATGTTGCAGGGTTGCGCTGGCAGGTTATGGGAGAGACTCATTATTCTCGTTATTTTGTCCCTCTAGGAGCAACAAAGATGTACCATGAATCAAGGAAATATATTGGTGGAACAAGATGAAAAAGGATATAGCGGAGTTTGTTGCTCAGTTCCCTAACTGTCCCCATGTTAAGATTGAGCAATAAAAACCCAGTGGACTATGGCAGGCTATAGAGATCCCGACTTGGAAGTGGGAAGTAATTAATATGGATTTCATTGTAGGCTTGCTCATACCCAGCGTAAGTTTGATTCTATATGGGTGATTGTTGATAGACTTACAGAATCAGCCCATTTTCTGCATGTTAGGACTACATATTCCGCAAAGGATTGTGCAAGGCTTTACATTAAGGAGATAGTACGACTTCATGGTATCCCTATATCTATTATGTAGGATAGAGTATGTCAGTTTACAACTAATTTTTGGAGGTCATTCCAAAAAGGATTGGGGACTTAGGTAAGTCTTAGTACAACATTTCATCCCTAGATAGACGGACAGGCCGAGCGTACTATTCAGACACTTGAGGATATGTTACGGGCTTGTGTGATAGACTTCAAGGGTAGCTGGGATGATCATCTGTCGCTTATTGAGTTCACGTATAAGAATAGCTATTGTTCCAATATTCAGATGGCTCCATACAAATCTCTTTATGGACGGAAGTGTAAGTCACCTATAGGATGGTTCGATGTTGGGGAAACTAAGTTAGTAGGACAAGAGTTGGTACAACAGGAAATCGAGAATATTAAGCTCATACAAGAAAGGCTATTAGCAGCTCAAAGCCGTCAGAAGTCTTATGCGGATAATCGACGACGAGACTTAGAGTTTTAGGTTGACGACTGGGTATTACTAAAGGTATCACTGATGAAAGGCGTTATGAGATTCAGTAAGAAAGGAAAACTTAACCCTAGGTACATTGGATCATATAAGATCATACGCAAGGTAGTCCAGGTAGCATATGAGTTAGACTTGCCTTCTGACTTGGAGTCTGTACATCCAGTCTTTCATGTGTCTATGCTCCGTAAATGTATCGGAGATCCTTCCAGAGTCACGTCAGTTGATGATGTTTAGGTCACAGAGTAGCTATCATATGAGGAAACTCACATTGCTATACTAGATAGATGGGTTCGGAGATTGAGGACTAAAGACGTAGCTTCGGTGAAAGTAATTTGGAGAAACAATAAGGTGGAAGAAAAGACTTAAGAATATGAAGAAGACATGAAGTCTAGGTATCCTTACTTGTTCCCTCTTCCGGAGGAGGATCGGACTGAGACATCACAGCCTTAAGGTGCGTGTATAGATTCCTGCATTAGTTATAGTCATTGGTCATGTGAGGCCATTGTCGTTATTGATGATTGTGACCCTATGTGGCATTAAGTTATTGAGTTTTCTACAATAAGGGTTAGTAGTAGTATTGTTACAAAGGATACTCTGCCAAAATTTATATAGATCCCGGGGAGTTAAACAAAGAGGACCTTTTTTTTACTACTGAAAAAATATATACCTTTTGACTACTGAAAGATCTGGAAATATATATAGATTCTGAAAAGAATTCTCTGGATTTTACCACTGAAAAATTTGATTTCATAAACAACTTTCATTTTCTATTCTGAAATATCTCTTTAGAATTTGAGAAGAAGTAGGAAAAATCAAAGAAACAGAAATAAATATACAAAAATGAGCACACAAAAAGCTTAGGATTTGGTTTTCTCTTGGAGCTATTGCCTCTTCTCCGTTGAAGGATTAGGTCCCATCTTTTTGGTTTTCTTCACTCGAGTTTTCTGGGTTTTCAAGTGTTATTTTCCTGGGATTGTTTACTGTTTGGATTACTGCTGTTGGTTTGCTGTTTTTCTGAGCCTGAAATTTCAACCCCTGGACCTTTATTTGGTCCAGATTTTTCTGTTGTTATTCACCTTGTTGAGGTATGTAACAATTTCATCTAAATAAAGTTGTTATCTTAAGCTAAAAATGTTTGTTTTAGTTGGTTTTTTCATGCTTTGTTTCTTCTGTTTTTATGGGTTTGAATCAATTGTTAGAAATTATCTGTTTTGTATATTTGAAAGTTTTTTTTGCTGAAAAGCTATGTATGGAATCTGTTGGTTCTTGTTTGAGTTTTCTTTTGCCTAAACCTGTGTGCAAATCTGGTGCTAAGATTTGCATGAATGTCCCTTGTTTGTATGCTGAAATCTCAGTTAAGAACTTTCTATGTGAAAAGAACGAAATGCAGGTTTGAATCCTTAAGGTATTCCTTGCTTGCACACGAGCAGCAACCTCTCAGTTTCCTTTCTTATTTCATCATTTAGGAGTAGTATTTTATAGCAGAAGTTGGAAGTGTAATAGTATAGGTTTTATATGTTTTCTTTTCTCTTCAGTTGTAAATTGGACTGGACTATATTTAATTTTCATTCAGTGGCATTTTCCTCTTACTTTGTAAAAATCTGGAAAGTAACTCATGATCAGCCCATTCATATCGACATAACGAGTATTTCATTTATCCAAACTTACTGAAATCTTGCACCACCAAAATGAGTTTCAAAATAGAACAAAAGGGATAGAGTTTCAATCTGAAATTTTTATGTTGTTTGTTTCTGTAATGAAAATAGCCTAGATTCAGTTCCATATACCTTAATATTTTTTGCTGATTCGAAGCTCTTCAAAAAGGGTGATCAAATGACTATAATTCAGATGCTGTCATGTTAGTTTCTTTGTAAAAACAACCGTTTTCAGCAAAATTTAAAGAAAGCTCTTCCTTTTAGCTTCTTAAACTGTGTACAAATATCCCGGATTATTAAATGGGCCAAATGGTAGCAGAGTTACACCTGCCTTTATATGATATCATATCCGCAATTTGAGATTACCTTATTCATTGCTATCCAAACCGAAGTATGCTAGCATGTCTCCCCCCCATAAATGTTTCTACTCATTTTTATTCACACATGAATCTGAAATAGCCATGATTAGGATTGGCCAAAGGGAATAAATGACTATTGGGGCTAAGATATGGCCATAGCCCAAGCATCTTTGTCCTTTAGACTAAGTGAATTTAAGCTTAAACAATCTTCTACATATCCTTTAGGTTGAAAATACTCCTTTAGATTGAAATTTCATAAAGAGTCGAATATTATTCTAAAATTACCATAATCTACACCCGGGAGTGGCAACTCATGCCCCCGACCCTTAACTCGAACATTAATAAAATGTACATAGCAACTACGGGTGCATTTCATGTGACGTGTTTGCCGTGTGCTAAAAAATAAAAAGTGCACGCCATCGTGACTTGTTTAAGATAAATCCATAAACGTCCTAATTGATCTTAAAGCTAAAACACTCCTTTAAATTGAAAACATAGAGAATAATCGAACACCACCTCAAATGGGTATTATAAAACCGTCATGACCATAGTTTTGACTACGTAATCTCCACGCGGGTGCAACAACTCATGTCCCCGTCTTCAACTTTAAACTAATAAAAATCACATGTTGTAACGACGGGTGCATTTTATGTGGCGTAATTGCAATATGTCCAAAAACAAACAAGTGCACGCCGTCGTGACTTGTTTCAAGATAAATCCATAAATACTAAAAGCGGCTAAAAGTGAAAAAGGCTAAAAAAAACAATAGGTTTAAAATATATAAATAATTAGACAATTAGGCCAAATATTAATATTTAAGCGACCGTGCTAGAACCACGTAATTCGGGAGTGCCTAACACCTTCTCCCGGGTTAACAGAATTCCTTATTCAAATTTCTAGTCGCAGACGAATCAAAATATAGTCAAAATTTTCTCGATTTGGGATTTTAAAAATAAAACGGTGTCCCAGAGCATCGTCAAAAATGCGGGTGGCGACTCTGAAAAAATTAAAATAAATTCCAAATCCGAATAATGTCACTTTAATTGGAAAAACTCCCTTATTACCCCTTCATTAATTCGGGGGTAGTAGAAAAAGGAGGTGTGACAGCTCTGACGACTCTGCTGGGGAACGAACCCAGAATCTCTGGTTCAGTGTTCAAGAATTCGAGCTTACAATAAACTGTTTTATTTGGCTTTATTATCTGATTTTTACATGTTTAAACCTAACGTGCTAAATGTCGCTTTTTACCGCTTTGATATTATCTGAACTGTATATAAACTATGCCGAAAACCTTCTTCTCTCTGAGTCTTCTAAATCATATGGGAAGTGTGCACTTTGTGTGACTTCTTTTATGTTAGGGTCATATCCAAGTTTTAGAATGAGGTATGGACAAGTTGAAAAGCTGGTGAAGCTTCTGTATTCCTGGTACGCTGCCCCGACCTCGGCTCGAGCTGTCCGCTCGGGTAAGCCTGGTCTAGAACAAAACCCCAGGTTTAAACCTAGAATAACAAAACCTCATGCGGGATTCCTAGCAGGAACATTTATCTGCATCATCTGCATTTGACTTAGGGGACTCAACATAGGGGTTGGGTCCATCTAGGACAGGTGTACTCGAAATGAAAGACTACCCTGATGCATCGGTTGTTACGTATGCATTTATTTTTTCCAGCTTGTGTATTGACCGACTAAAATAAATATAAAATTAAAAAAAACCGAACAGAAAAACCAAGAGTGAGGTAGGATAGAAAATTCACCCTGTTTTGAAAAATCCACATTTATCCCGAAACTCTGAAACAAAATAAGTAGGTGTATATCTTAATCAGTCAGGATTTTTCCAAACTACGCATCGTTTGATTTTCATGGGTGTGGGATACGTAGGCAACCCTCATCGGGTCCAACTCTATTTTTTAAAATCAAAAGGATATAGCCCTAAATAAAATTAGGTGACGCCATTGTAGCCTGATCTCCCAAGTGGGGCGTCGGAAGGCCGTTTTTGTAAAAGTGGTCGCCTGTGTTTTGTCTTTAAATTTCGACCCAATTTGCAAACACAGCCTTAAAAAAATACCTACCCGAAGTATTAAAGGGCAGTATTTGCAAAGATGGTCCATTTTTCTTTATTACAAAACCCTTTGCCAAAATAACACTTTTCAAAATTTTCTTGTGGTTTTAATCAAAAAACGAATGTGCAGGATAATACAGTGTAAAACATCCCCTTCAGGGCAGTCGAGGAAATCCCTCTAGGACTCCATATATGGTGGAGCGACTTGGGGGAAGCCAGTAGAAAGTCTGTTATGAAAGCTATAGGGGGACTTACTGGTCTTTTAAAAATCAAGCCGAGGTTGGACATCGTCGAGGCTCTAGTACCGTTTTGAGATCCCGCCCACAACGTGTTCCACTTTTCAGACTTTGATTTGACGCCCACGCTAGAGGAATATCAGGGTATGCTGGTCTCAATGACAATCTTAGAAGTCGGTACCCAGTGGCACCCAGGGCTGTGACTCCACATAAGTTTTTGGATCTGTTGAACATTAGTCGGGCCGTCCAAGACCCACACCTATCCGAAGGTTTCTGTACTTTCTATTTTCTTTACAGACGTTATGGAGATCCCTAGGGTTATGAGGCTAACAACACTGGTCTAACTCACAAAGATCAGGCTAAATGGGAAGCCCGCCGGGGGCTAGCTTTTGTGGTAGCATTCTTAGGCACCGTGATTTGCCCAAGAAGTGACAGATGCATAGACATCGAGCTTGTGGGAATAGCAGATTTCATGATGAAAAAGTCCAATGGAACACTTATACCAATGGTCTTAGCCGAGATTTACCGTGCTATGACAATTTGCCAATCTGGGGGAAAGTTCTTTGAGGGGTGCAACCTGCTTTTACAAATCTGGCTGATCGAGAACCTCTGTCACCGCCCATGCTACATAAACTAAGATTTAACCGGTTTGAATTGCATCGAGGAACATGGTACTCGGGTAAAAGACCACAAATTTCCTAAGGGTACAGAATCCTGGCACTCATACTTGAGTTCACTAACTGCCGACCAAATTGAGTGGACGTTCGGGTGGCTCCCTATCAACGAGATTATCAATATGTCTGCTGAGGTTTGCTATCTCCTGTTAATGGGCCTTCGAAGCATTCAGCCAATGCCCCACACCGGGTCTTACGCCAGTTAGGGAGACAACATGGTGTTCCCCATGGCGAGGATTTAAGCCAACAAGCCATTGAGTTATGCCCAAGAGCTGCATTTCCTGAAGGTAGGGTCCGTCAAATCTGGAACGAGTGCAGGTTTTTAGAACCTCAAACTCGGGTGAGAGACTTATCCAAAGGGGAAGTGGAGCCCGCCTACACTTCTTGGTATGGCATAAGAGGCAGGGAGCATCAAGAGCAAGAACGACCCGCAAAGAGACCCCACATGCAACAATTCACCGAGCAAACACAAGAGCATTGGGCTTGGTTAGAAAAGGAAAACAGCTACCGAGCCACCATAAGCAAGTTGGAAGCCCAGGTCAGGGAAATCAAGTTTGAAAACATTCTACATACTTCCACAATTGAAGGAGAGAAAAATAAATTAGTCCAAGAAAATGAAGTTCTCTGGGCCCAGATACAGGAATTAAAAACAACTGCTGAGAACCCAGAGAGAAGCAGAACTGATGAAAGGCTTATCAACAGCCTGAGGCATAAAGTATGCAGCTTTGGGAATGATCTAGATAAAGCTGAAAAAGAACTGGCCGGAGTTCGGGCAAGATTAACAAGAAGTGCAGAAGAAAGAACAGTGTTTTTCCAGAGACTAAAAAGGAAATATGACCAGGAAGTCATAGGCTTGAAGGAAAAGCTGGCCGTCCTCGAGAACGAAATGGCCAAACAGGAAAAAAGATTTAAGACAGAGAGGGAACAGTGCTATGCCATGATGGATCAGTTAGAAAAAGAGTTGCAACAATGGCAAGAGCAGATTCAAAAAGACGCCCAGACTTTAGAGGTAAGATCCCAGCAAATCGGGCGCCTGCTTCAAGAAAAAGGTATCATCAGGCGAAGGGTCCAAGAGATAGCTGAATACATCGTCACCATATGCCAGGAATGCGAAGATATGACTGACCACCTTCTTCTCAGAGGTTATGATCTTCGTCCACGAGATAATGGACGACCTTTACCGCCTCCAGCAAGACATAACACGCAGGCCCGTGGCAAGGCCGAATGATGCCCCACCGGCTCCTGGAGCAACGGAAGCACTGATGTATTTTTGATATTTTTCGAGTTTGTATTTCATTTTTCTAGTCGTAGTCATGTCTGAGTCCACAATAGTTTTTATAATTTTAGAAAATATGTGTCGAGTTTGTTTTGCAAACTTTGAAATTCCAAAAGTGGGCTACAAGAGTTCTGTAATCAGAAGTGTTTTATTTAATGACTGAAAGTTTTTAGAATGAAGCTTTTAGAAAAAATGCATTTTTGTCCTTTGGGTTTTGTCGGCATGAACTACGTGATGATCTGATTCACGCGGCGCCGTGATACATAGGCAATCCACATAGGATTCGATCATAAGCATAAGAAAGGAAACCGAGCGAGGAATAAAAGAGCGGAAACAATAACAAAGGAAAGGAAAGAATGATAAAAAGAAAAAAAAAACCGAGAGATAAAGCCGGGATGAAGTACACAGCTGTTGCAAAAACATATAGAAAAGCATTTAAATTTCTCAGGTGCATTGCATACCCCATACGTGCGATTGCCTATGTGATAAATGTTTCAACCTAACATTTGTTGGTTAAATATAAAAGGTATTTTTAGGTGGTTGGTTTTGCGGTAACCTGGCTTCCCATCCTTACTTCACTAGAACAAAAGGGAGCATAGAAGTGATGTCTGAAAGTCACTTGCCAAACGTCAACTCCTCAGTGGAAGACCTAAATCCAGCCATCTTAACATTTGAGTCAGCAACAACTGAAGAGAACAGGACTCTGCGTTGCCGGATGCTGGAAATGTGGGACGCATGGTCCAATGGTAGGGAACCACCCAGTACCATCCCAGGTTTCCCAAAGATAATCCCCAGGGTAGGAGGGACATCCAACATCCACATAAGCTACCCAGCCACGACATTTGGATATCCAACTATGTCGGTTCACTTTGCCGGAAGGCCTTCTGAGGTTCGCCCCCAGGATTTGTTTTCTGGTGTGTCTTCCAACATCTTCACCGCACCAGCAATCTCCGCCACGGCTCCACCAACTATCTCTGGCCCAAGTTTCGAGCCGCCAACATTCTCATTCCGAACACCATCCGTCTATCAGGATACCGCTCATGCTACTCCCAATGCATATCCCCAACAAACTCAGCCTGAGGTCACTTTAGGACAGGATAAGAAAAGCCTCGAGCACGAAGAAATAACTCGAAAAATGAAGGGTATTAAACAGCGGCTCAAAAATATACAGGGGCTGAGCGGGCAGAAAAGTGTCTCCTATGCAGACTTGTGCATGTTCCCGCACGTCCATTTGCCTCTCGGGTTTAAAACCCCCAAGTTCGAAAAATATGACGGACATGGGACCCCATAGCCCATCTTAAAAGGTACTGCAAGCAGCTCAGGGGAGCAGGTAGGAAGGAGGAACTTCTCATGGCATATTTTGGAGAAAGCTGACGGGGATCGCATCAGAATGGTACATGGACCAGGATATATCCCGATGGAACATATGGGATGACCTGGCACGGGACTTTGTCTGGTCATTCCAATACAATGTGGACATCGCTCCCAATAGGAACTCACTATCCAATCTAAAAAAGTAACCCTTAGAGAGTTTCAGAGAGTGCACCATCAAATGGTGCGAGCACGCCTCCAGGGTCAAACCTCCGATGGATGAGGTTGAAATGGTCAGCGTCTTTCTACAAGTACAAGAAGCTGATTACTTCCAAAATATAATGTCCGCCATGGGAAAACAATTCGCGGAAGCAACCAAAATTGGAGAAATGGCCGATAATGGTCTAAAAACTGGTCGTATCCTGAGCCAATCTGCCATAAGAGCAACTTCTCAGGCCATCCAAAGCGGATCCGGGAGTGCAGCCAACGGGAAAAAGAAAGAAGAAAGGTCCATGATGGTTTCCGACGTCAGGAAACCTTGATAATACCCATGTCCATTTCCCAAAGCTTCCCAACATAACTATCCTCAACAAGACGCAGCTTATGCTGGGCCCCCTTTTCTCTATGCGGTAATGAACGATCAGCCACATCCCAAGCCGCAACAACAATACAATCAGAATAGAACTCCACCTCAAAAAAATAACCATCGTCCCCCAGCTCCATATAATCCATGCCCTCCTCAAAACAACTACCCGTACAATGCCTATCCCTGAGAACCACCAAGGAGACTTAATTTCACTCCCATCGGAGAGCCGTATTCCAGCTTCTTCCCAAAGTTGGTCCAGATGGGACTCCAGCAACCCGTACCTCCAAACGGGAAGAATCCTCAATCACCATCATATAGACGGGGTACCAACTGTGCTTACCATTCCTGTGCAGAAGGGAACGACACAGAGAATTGCTGGACCCTCAAAAGGGCCGTGGAAATCCTTATAGAACAAAAGAAAGTGGTTTTAAGGGACGAAGAAGCTCCCAATGTGACGTACAATCCACTGCCCACTCACAATCATGGGCCCGTCATCGGTATGATTTGCGAGGACCAGGATTTTGATCCAGCTCTAAAGGCCATCATCGCCATCGCAGATGTGGAAAGAAAACCCAAGGCGGCACCCAAACCAGTCAAGGAGATGAAGAAGAGTAACCCCGTCCCCTAGGTCACGGAAAAGGCTGATACTGGAACAAATAGGGGACCCTCTAAAGATGCTGTCCTTTACATCCCCAAGGAACACAGGAAGGAACAAAGTGTGTTGAGCCCTCCCAAAAGGTTACAATTCAACAAGGCAATAATGAATGGCCCAAAAATGTACGTGCCGAAAGGGACGTATGTGGCGCGGGGGAAAATAATTTCACCAAGGCATGAGCCCGTGGTTATTAGCCGCGCGTCGCAAACTCCCATGAAGACTACTACTGCCGTCCCCTGGAATTACCACAGGACGGTGGTGACGTACAAAGGGAAAGAGATCACCCGGGAAACAGGCGATATAAACTCATCAGAGAAATACCTCGACCCGGAAGAACTAAACAAAAGCAAGATGAAACGCTTTCCGCCTAAAAGGACGATCAGTGCCGGAGAGGCAGAAGAATTCTTCAAGAATATGAAAACCGCTGAATATGCTATAATTGAGGGGCTCAGAAAGTCCCCCACTCAGGTCTCACTTCTATCCTAGCTGGTAAATTCAAACGAGCATCAGAAGATCCTGATCAAAACCCTTAACGAAGCATTCGTTCCGGCCAACACCACAGTCGAGCAAATGGAAAGAATGACAGAATGATTTTTTGAAGTGAACCGGATCTCATTCAGCAAGAATGACTTGCCCCCAGAAGGGGCTGCCCACAACAAAGCTCTCCACCTAACTGTTAAATGCGAGGGTTACTATGTGAAAAGGGTTATGATGGACGGTGGATCTAGGGTTGATATTTGCCCTCTATCGACCCTACAAAGAATGGAGATCCGGACTGAGAGAATCAAGCCCAACAATGTGTGTGTCCGTGCATTCGATGGTATTTAGAGAGACACGATCGGGGAGATTGATTTGGTATTGACAATCGGCCCGGTGGATTTCGAAGTGACATTCTAGGTCATGGATATGGATACTTCCTACAATTATCTCCTGGGAAGGCCTTGGATCCATGCGGCAAGGGCAGTGCCATCTACTCTCCACCAGATGGTTAAGTTCGAATATGAAGACCAGGAAATCGTGGTCCATGGGGAAGGCGAGCAATCTATTTACAAGGACCCATTTGCCCCATGCCTGGAAGCAAGAGAGGGCAGCAAGCACATAATCTACCAGGCTTTCGACATATTGGTTGCGGACCAGCATGAGGAAGGAACCCCGTGCCCTCAATCTTTCCTATCAAACGCATCAATTATGGTCTCCAAAGACATGATCAAACATGGGTACACACCTAAAAAAAGGCTCGGGGTGTCCTTGCAAGGCATTAAAGAACCCGCCACTTTGCCTACCAATAAAAAGTTTTTTGGCATAGGGTTTTAAGATACCCCCGACGATGAACAATGGGCTGACCAACGTAAGAAAAATGGTTGGGTGTTTCCTTAGCCGATCCCACACATCACCGCATCATTTGTCAAGCCAAAATATGTGGAGGAAGAGGAAGAGGCTTTCACGACCGAAGAAATAGAAGAAATATGCGGAACAATGAGGAAGATGTTGTATGAGGTCCATATGGTCCAACCAGGAGAAGGCTCCAGCACTGCCGAAGTACAGTATATAGGGCCTGACGCCAAGTTGCAAAACTTGAAGGCTACTCCATTCCCCGTCAGGCGGGAGTCCCGGTAGTTCAGCTTTTGCCATCCTTTCTGCACTATGAGTTATTTCAGGGTGTAACTCAAGTGTTTTTAAATTCTTGCCTTTAAATTCCGATGTAAACCCTCCTATGTTCAAATTCAATGAAATGAAATCAAAATTTCATCGTCTATTATTCTTTCTGATTTTTGTTTACTTTTCTTATTTTTCAGTCCTAATAATGCGGCTATAAAAAACATGACATGCTTGCGGACTTCATGCTCTGATCTTCATACGCCGTCTAACCTCGAAATAATGAATCAAGAACTAGAATATGATGAAGAAGAGGCTTTTAGGGAAATAAATCGAGAATTGGAACAAATCGAGAATAAGCCTAAGCCAAACTTAAACGAAACGGAACCCGTTAACTTGGGCAATGAAGAAGAGATTTGAGAAACCATGATAAGCGTCCACACGGATGAAAAGACTAGAGACGCCTTGATTCAACTCCTATTTGAATTCAAAGACCTATTTTCTTGGTCCTACGACGACATGCCCGGACTAAGTATGGACTTGGTGGTACACAAATT